>SNQJ01S0151518.1:0-23065 GCA_010110895.2 Picea sitchensis
AAAAACTGATGAGAGAGAATGAACATATAAATACATCCGTATTTCTTTTGAACAAACTTACAATTAGGGGCCATTCTTGTAAATAATCCTGCAAAACCACACATATTAAATATAAGACAAAAAAACATAGAAAAAATTTGAAATATTTCTAATAGATTATAATAACAAAGTTCTACTTCTCATGTGAAGTAATTAAAATAATCTCATATAATTAAAATAAGATAAATAATTATATAGTTAATATGAATTAAAAAATTATAATTACCTTAAGATAAATGATTATATAATTAATATTGAATTAAAAAAATATAATTACCTTTTTCCACGCCATATCATTAGTAAATGATCATAACCAAGATGTCTTTATATTTTGATATCATACCTGTAAAAAAAAATCCATGTAAGAATTTTTCTAATAATCTAAATCATGTAAGAACTATAATTACTATTTTCATTAAGCTATAACTATAATTATAATTATAATTATTGTTTACATTACACTTTTAATTTTAATAACTTAAATAAATTAATATATAAAATTAATAATATATAATATTTTTGACAATATTAATATGAAAAAGTAATATCAATACTAAATTTTAATAAAACTAATTCGAAAAATCTTAAGAAATGTTTCCGTATAGCTAGAATTGTTTTAAAAATTCAATATATATTTAATAAGGAGTGAATCTCTTGCTAAAGAAAACCGAGGGAGAAACGAGGGTTTTAACTAACCGGTTTAAACGCGGGCGGTTCAAACATCAGGCAGTGTTTATGGGAAATGGTAAAATTGAATATAAAAATAAAAAATAAAAAAGCTAAAGCACATTCCATAGAGTCAGAAAATATTAACGTAATGCTTAATAAATATTTTTATCGAAAAATACTCTGGTCATCAAATATTTTTAATGAAACCATTTTGTTTGCCGAAGAATCCTCGAATAATCATCTCGATAATTCAAATCAATACAGGATGATGATGAAGAATCAATAATCATCTCGAATTAAAATACAGGATATAATTAAAATTCAAATCAATAATCATCTCGGTAAAATTCATCAAATACAGGATAAAGATGGTATTTCGATCAAATTTTCATCTTAAAAGATGGAAAGCCAACGAAAATATGTGATCTCTGTGTATATTTTGTGTTTACTTGAAGTTCTTTTAAGCATCGTTTTATCACAAATTTTGCGGGAAGTTGTTTATTATTTTTGTGGGAAGTCTGGGAAAGCTAGGTTGCAGGAAGGACGGAATGGGAACGAAATTGGTTATGTATCACGCAAGTCGTCTCTACAAATGTCATCTTCTCTGATTAAACAAGCTCGCTAGAAATGCAGAATCAAGGAAGGGTGAAAAGATGGTGAAGAGACCCTGGTTTTATAAAGTTTATAACATCACTTAAAGAGATATATTACAGTAGCTAAAAAGCTATATTACAGGAGATGAAGAATCATATGGGTAAAATTCATCAAATACAGAGACGAAGAATCATCTGGGTAAGATGGTATTTCGATCAAATTTTCGATGGTATTTCAATGGATAAAGAGAAGGGCATTACAGGTGCATTAGATCAATAAGCAAGTTAATGGCAGAGAGGGTCGGGTTAAACTAATGACAACAGAGTTAATGGCAGAGAGGGGCGGGTTAAACTAATGATAACAGAGTTAATGGCAAAGAAGTTAAACCAATAAACAACAAAGTTAATGGCAGAGAGGTTAAACCATGTTTAATGAATTGATAGAGAGGCAATGAAGAGGGTTTGAAAGCAACAACAGGCAGACTCATCTGCAACCGCTGGGTTAATAAATAAACAAACAATAAATCTTGTTTATTAAACAAGTGGATTAAACAGGCAACGAGCAAGGCAGAGGTGGATTAAACTAAAGAAACAGAGCAGTTAATAAACAAACAAACAAACAATAAATCTAAGCCAGAGCTAAATCTTGTTTATTAAACAAGCAACGAGCAAGGCCCAAAAAGGAGAGTTAAATATTTTTATCTAAAATTACTTGTAGCACATGATACTCTGGTCATCAATGAATCCATTTTGTTTGCCAAAAAGGCTACTCGAATACAGGATGATGATGAAGAATCATCTCGATAAAGGGTAAAATTCATCAAATACAGGATAGAGATGGTATTTCGATGGATAAAGAGATATATTACAGGTGCGTTAGATCAATAAGCAAGTTAATGGAAGAGAGGGGCGGGTTAAACTAATGACAACGGAGTTAATGGCAGAGATGTTAAACCACATTTAATAAATTGATACAGAGGCAATGAAGAGGGTTTGAAAAAATCTTAATAAATGTTTCTGTATAGCGAGAATTGTTTTAAAAATTCAATATACATTTAACAAGGAGTGAATCTCTTGCTAAAGAAAATACAGTAAACATGGCCGAGGGAGAAATAATATAGATATTATAACAGGTTTTGGAAATACAGTAATCATGGCCGAGGGAGAAATAATATAGATATTATAACAGGTGTTGGGTTTTAACTAACAAGTTTAAACATGATGCCGGGCGGGCTGTTCAAACATCAAGAAGTGTTTATGAAATCCGCCAAATAAGTATAAATTTATGAAATCCTACAAAAATGCCCAGGAAAATGGTAAAATTGGAGTATAAAAACAAAAAATTAAGAAGTTAAAGCACATTCCATAGAGTCAGAAAATCAAATTAAGGTAATGCTTAATAAATATTTCTATCTAAAAATACTTGTAGCACATGATACTCTGGTCATCAATGAAACCATTTTGTTTGCCGGAGAATCCTTCCAGCCCTACAGATGCATTAGATCAATAAGCAAGTTAATGGAAGAGAGGGGCGGGTTAAACTAATGACAACAGAGTTAATGGTAGAGATGTTAAACCACGTTTAATGAATTGATAGAGAGGCAATGAAGAGGGTTTGAAAAAATTAGCGTGCGTGTTAATGGAAGTAATAATAAACAAACACATGTGCGTGCTAATCTTAGTAATAATAAACAAACAAATCACCGGTTTACTAAACAACAAACAATAAATCTGCTTAGGCTAAATCTTGTTTATTAAATGTGTGGATTTAAAATAGCTAAATCTAGCAAGGCTTTTAGGTGGTTAAACTAAAGAAGTCGTAGATAATACATGTGGGTTGGTTTCACGATGTAGTTAATATCCTCAAGTAATCCAATAAATAGGAGAGTTAAATAAATAAACCAGTGAAACTACTTAAAGATAAAAGGAGCTGCAGGTTAATCATGGCTAAACTAATGGAAAAGACAGAGCCAAAGCCAACCATCCATCCATACATACCTGGAGTGGGAGTTTGGAGTAGCGATTTTGTTTCTTCAACGATGTTTGCTCCAACGTATGATCCAATTCCCTGCAATGCAATCCAATCCAATCCGATTTCCTCCTCTATCACTCTCAGACTGATCCGCACTCAACACCTCTAATTTGTGACTCAACATCACGCATACGACCTAATAATGCACTGCTGCACTCCACACAATAACTCGCACTGTCACACACGTAACTCCTGCACATAACACCAAACCATGGATATTAGAGGAAGAAAATGTGGAAACAATAAGATTTGATATATATATATATATCCTTCTCCACATGACTTCAACGGATACTTGGTTTCCCACCTTTGCCTTTTCTCTCCAACCTTCCATCCGTTACAAATAGAGACAAATTCCACTCTCTGGTCAACTAACTCTGGGAGCTTTTTTCAATTTAAATTGATGCTTTTGTCATCCGTCCGTTTCAATTCATGGCTTTTTTCAATTTCAATTCATGCTTTTTAGATTCTAGGTCATTGTTGCAACAGCCTAACCGAAGGGATATTCAAATCTCTCATACTGCCATCCTCATAAATATTTTCCTATTTCAAGTACAATAATGAAATCTTATTAAAATACACTTCTTATCTTGTTTGTAAATAATCAGCTTTGGACTGATGTAATTACCCATTTGGTCGTGTGGTAAGTTTTTTCGCTCTGACTGTTGTTTGTTTTATAATTTTCAATAATAATTTAAGTGTTAAAAGAGTAGTTTATTTACACTTTTTTATATAGTAAAATTTATTATAATGATGTTGTTAATTAGATAAATTGATGCTTTTGTCATCTGTCCGCTTGCATTTCATGCTTTTCATTTTTATTTTTTGTTCCCTTGGAAGCTTTTCAATTTCACTACGCTTTTCACTGCTTCAATTTGTGCTTTGTTGTCATCCGTTTTAATTTCTTTTTCGTCAATTTTTTAGATTAATGCTTTTTGGTCAATTTCTTAGATTCATGCTTTTCCTAGTTTCAATTTAGTGCCATCTACGACTGAGTTATTATTTTTTTATTTAGTGTCATCTAAGGGGCCGTTTTCCCTATTATTATTTCAATTAGATGCCATCTTTTGTATTAAGGATTTAGGAGAATCGACATAGGAGAATCGACAGAGAATTCAAAGAAAGCGGGGTGAAGGAAAAACGAATGTAGATCATCAAGTAGATGAATCTTCAAAGAAAGCAGGGTGAAGTCTTTGTTTATTTCCATAGCAGGCAACGTTTAGGGCTTGGTTATCTTCTCCTTACCATGGGTTTATTATGTTACATGGCAGAGACAAAAGAATATGGCCGACGGTGATGTTTTCTCATCATTTCCGTCATCATGTTTGGAGTTGGCACTTCAAGATGAGGGTGAGATGACATTTGAAGTTGGCATTTGAAGATGAGGGTGACATCGGTTTGGAGTTGGAGTTACTGATTTAGCATCTTGTCACCTTTTAGGTAGGTGCATGCATTCTACCACTCATGCCATCTTTGCTTGCATTAAAAAACAGTTCCATAAAAGCTATGATAAGTTTACTTTAAAAAAACAACTAGTTAGGTAGTGAAAAGTCTGTCTAATGTTGAAAATGGACTTTAAATGTACAGGTATTGTAGCTCAATGAAAATATAGTATTATTATTAGAGTTGAACTGTTTTCAACAAACATCTTAGAGCATGGTATAAATTTTATTAGTAATTTTTATTTTGTATAGATTTTAATTGTAAGTGTTACTATTAGATGTTATAAAGAGACCAAAAATCTCCAGTTTTGAAGTGAAAGCTCTCCTTAACTACATCTCACTGAGAAGCATAAACTCTAGGAAGGACTCCAAGTCAGTGCTAAGAAGGGCATTTGACTATAAGTGGTTTGTCTTATTTCTATATCTTTATAATTTATTTCCATGGAAAAATTATACTTTATTATATAAAAGGATTACATTTCATAAATGTTGTTACAACATTTCAAGTAAGGATTTTACAGTATAGAAAAAAACTTGTGTCATGTTTTTGTCTTAGATAAAAGAAACATATCCTCCCTAAAGTTCTTCATTATGCCCCCAAAACAAGAGTTCTAAAAATTAAATGCACGTAGTTCTAGTTCCTCGGCCTTACCCCTCAGGATCCTCCATTTACATCCTCTCTCACATTTCATCTCAAGTTCGTAACAGGCTGTAAGCCCATATTGTAAATACACAAACATAAATTACAATCATCCAAAATATCAAAGATCTAATACCAATTCTAACTAAGATTCAATCATATTATAAACAAAGAGTATGCTCTGATTCCTAGAAGAGCCCATTAATCTCTTCGATCAACACCCATTACTCAATGGACATTGCAATCCTTTATACAACTCATCAACTATCTTGTTTTTTCTCTATAAACATGCTGGCAAGATACAGGCGCTAAATGATGTTTTAGATAATAATTTCATTTAATATTGGTTGGAGAAGAAAGTTGTCCATGTGATATTCCTTGGTTATCCATTTGATCACCAACATTGAGTCACTAGAGACTTGAAGATGATAAGTCCTCTTTTCTACAGCTAAAATCAAGGCCAACTTTAGCACCATTATCTCAACAAAAATGTTTGTTCCATGTCCCAAGCCAGCACTAAAATTCACAATATGAGATTCAAATATGTAAATAATTCCACCTTCACCACATACCAAAGGATTCCCTTATGCTGCCCCATCAAAGTATAACCAACTCCCAGATCTATCTATGACCTCCTCAATAATTTGTCTTGGAGCCTTTAGAATTTTTTCCCGAGGAAAACTTTTGAAGATATTGAAGCTGAGAAGTTGATAGAAAAGGTTTGATGAACCTATCTTCGAATATGGTTGAATTCATGGCTAACCAAACACCCGAAAGAACAATGACCGGTAGAGCTCTTACACCATCAATATCTTGATTCCTAATCCATATTTCTAGAGCTTCCTAAACTATGTCCCCTCTCTAAATGATGATGGTAAGTTTCAAAAAATGCTTGTAAAAATGAAGAGGGAAGTCTCATTTCCAATATTCAATTTATAAATCTTTTATCATATATCTTTTCTAACAATTCCACCCAAAGTCAACAATGCGACTAATGAAAGAACCCATTTTGTACCGAATTCAATGACACAAGGGAAAATGTACAATTCTTTCCCTATTGCTTGTATAATGGAAAAAATTGACAAAAGCATAGTGAATCCAATAAAGAACCTTTTTCCTTCTAGCTTCACCCTCTTTCCTCTAAAGTTCCTTAGATATTATTTGACCAAGAAGTTGAAAGACAATATGTGCATCAATGAAGGGAACACTGCCAAGGGATCATATCTTAAGCCATCCAATTCCACCTCCTGAAAATGAATCCAGAGTGCTTAACACACCTACAAATATATAATTAATACTATTCTTTAAACCCAATTAAGTGTTGGTGAAGGTGTTGATGAGGTTCAACCTAGGGATCATGCAATCCTCTGTTACAAAGTAAAATTCAAAGAATGAAAGTTCTAAAAGTATAGAAAGACAAATTCAATAGTCTAATCCGCCACCCAGTTGGTGTCATACTGGCAAGCCGCCAGAAGCATTTATTTTTTCATAAAAGGAAACCAATCTATCAGCCTATGAACAACGCGAATAACAGTTACTGTGGTGCATGATGTTAGTGTTTTCAAGGTGAACCCATGAGATACATTGAAAAATATATTCTTACTTGGATGTTACTACCCACATTTTAGTTTCTTCTTTTGCAAGTACATTTCCTACTCTTATGTTAATCAAGGCCAATTAGAATTTAATTTAAAAATTGATGTAATCAAGACTTGTAAATCTGATGTTTTTCAAAGGAAAATGTATCATCAACACAGTTTGAAAATATCCAAGTTCTCTACAAACTATGGTACATATGAAGTGTGGAACCATATACTACATAAGGTGATTGGGAAAATTATAGAGATTGCAAAGCCACCAACCTTGTACATTCCCAAAATAGAGGTTAAGCTCTTAGATGCCATTTTCATTGTAGTGAAAAATAAGTAGAAGATCAAAGTCCATGATATGGTTACGGAGATGTGGAAAACAAATAATTGTCATTGGTGCATATTAACAAATATCAAATCTTAGCTTATATGTGTTGACATTGCTATATAAAGAATAAGGTCTCGTTGGTGACATCAATTGCAAAAAGACATGAGAATGTGGTCAAATGGCTAGTGGTTCATAGCATTTTTTTCTATATGTTGTGGTGGATGGGTGACATTTCCATAGCTTAAGAGTAAGTAAAGATTTGCCATGGATTATATGAAAGTGACAATAATCACTTGCATAAACGTGGGTGCCATTGAGGAGCTTGATAAGATTTATCATTCTTGAAGCATTCTCGATACTCCTCTTCACTCTTCACCGTAGAGCCTATCATGTCCCCTTCACCTTTTGGATATGAGTTTTCCCCCTATCTTTTAACCTTTAAACTTTCAAATAGTGAAAAAATTAGGATCCTTACACCACTCGGCCATGGGACTACCATTTGTGTCAACAAATCCTACACCTTCCTATTTGAAACCACATGCAGCAGGCAAACCCTAATAGACATAATTTTGATTTAACTCCAAAATGACAACAAATTATTTGTAGTCTTGGCACGATAGGGAAGATGATCCATTTCATTCTTCTCTCATTTCTCAACGTTCAAAATACATTCTTTCACTTCCAATAGTTATGATTCTAGAAGGTCATTTTGAGCTGGTCTATGGATCAATTCCACCTGCCACATATCCTTCTTCTCCCTGATTTATTCAACTTACTACTGAATGATGTCTAACTCAACCCAGAACAAGAGGAAGGTTGAGTGATACATCACCAACAGAGCGATGCACTTCAGGTGAAAAAATGTAGATAACCATCTAAGGTGTTATAGGCAAGTCATATACTGAGCTACTAATCATTACTATACAGAGTCTTCTTAAGCATTGCAGACAACAAATTTTTGTGAGTCTGCGTGCGCTATATCCCGATTCTGAAAAATTGAGAGGGGGTATGATTTCCAACATGAGGATACCACCTCCTGAAAATGAATCCAGAGTGCTTAACAAACCTACAAATATATTATTAGGATCACCTACAAATATATAATCAATACTATTCTTTAAACCCAGTGAAGTATTGGTGAAGGTGTTGTTGAGGCTCAACCCAGTGATAATGCAATTCTTGTTACCAAGTAAAATCCAAAGAATGAAAGTTGTAAAAGTATAGAAAACAAATCTTTTAAGGTTCAATATGCTACCGGAGTTGGTGTTATACTAAGCATTATGAAGAGTTTTTTTTATAAAAGGGAAACCAATCTATCATTTTATGGGAAATTCAACATTTAGTCAATACACTATGGTACATGATGTTAGTGTTGCCAAGGTGAACCCATGAGCTACATTAAAAAATATATGCTTACTTGGATGTTACTACCCACATTTTAGTTTCTTCTTTTTCAAGTAGGTTTCCTACTTGTGTTAATTGAGTCTAATCAGAAGTTAATCCAAAATTTCAAAGTCATGGTTTTTTCCGACATACATATGCATAATCAGCTTTCCCACCAGATTTTATATCCGCTTCTTCCGAAATTTTTTCTGTATCC
Source organism: Picea sitchensis (assembly GCA_010110895.2). Taxonomy (NCBI): domain Eukaryota; kingdom Viridiplantae; phylum Streptophyta; class Pinopsida; order Pinales; family Pinaceae; genus Picea; species Picea sitchensis. Next base: position 8,933 of record SNQJ01S0151518.1, read on the forward strand.
ATTTCCCGTCGTGTCTGTATCAATCAAGGCAACTTTGTGAGGTCTCAATACATAGTAAAAGTGGGGAGATGTAGATTGAGTAAGTTACACAACTCCATGAAGAATTTTGAGGTTCCAAAGGACGCCTAACATGTCTGTCCTTGACACTGCTAAGGGAACCTGTTTTAGGAATCGTAACATGTTTGTTATTTCTGCCCATTGATGCTGCCTTTTAAGACTGATTTAATGTCGATGTTTGGAAGGTTAGTGTAGGAAATTTTTGCCGTCCATATACATCTTACTTACAACCATTAAAACAAGAAATACACCTCTAGATATTTACACTTAAATGATGATAAAGAAATATGCAAAGTCTCACATAATTTTCTACCAAGGTATTTTTGGTCGACATGACCATGGATAAAACCCCATGGGGAAAACCAGCTAGAAGAGGAAATTACAGGAGTCTTAGAGAAATATCGCAACAAAGAAATAGACAAGAGGAACCTGATTACAATATCCAACTCATCTCAAGCTTGGAAACAAATTTACCCGAAGAATGAGAGTCCTCTGCCTTGGAAGTGCATGCCCTGCTCTGTTATTATGCCCTTAACCTTTATCGCTTCTTCTTCCTTGAAAATGTCCCTGCTATAGTATCTTATGCACCCTCTTGTGCACGCCCTTTCCAATGCTAAGTGCGCCCTTTCTTCTCCTCAAGGAAATGCGTCCTCACTGTAATGGTGCACCCTTCTTCTCCTTGAACAAGTGCACCCACTTTATGACTTAATTAGCTCATAAAGTCACTTTGAATTTATAACATAAAGTAAAGTGAGTGAGGTCACTTTCCCCCCCCTTTAGTGTTAGACACTCAACAACACTAGGGACCACTGCAGGCTCAAAATCTCAACATTCTCTCTTACCGAGGAAAGTGTTTTTTCACCAAGCCCATCTTGTCTCCTAAGTAGACATGTTTGCCCCTTTGGAAAAAATTCGCAAGAATGTTCAATTTTCATCAAGAGGTATGTACTCAAGCTTCAATTTCACCCCTTTCTCTCTCGAACTCAATCATGGCATTAGTGGTATCTAATCTTTATGTCCTTGGACTTGTCATGTAACATTGATTCTCATAGAGTTTGATACAACTCGATTATCACAATAAATCACTATAGGTTCACTCACATTCACAATAAATAGACCAAACAATAACTTCCATGGTTAAATGGCCTCACAACCTGTGTGATTAGATGCCATATACTTCATTTCAATGTAACTCGCCACTAACTTCTATTTCCTGTTGAATAGGGAAATAACTCCTGATCCCAAGCCAAAACCACACCCTAAAGTGCTCTTCCTTTCAACTTCACATCCTACCCAATCTGAGTCTGTATATCCAACCAGATGAAATCCATATCCTCTCTGATATTCCAAACCATAATCCATTGATCCTACTATGTACCACAAAACATGTTTTTCTCCTATCCAATGAACACTCCTAGGATCCACCATGTAATCGCTAAGAGGTTTCACAACAAAAATATTTTGGTCTAGTGTTGACCAGATACATCAAAGAACCAATCAAGTGATAATATCTCATGACATCCACCAAATTGGACTCTCAAGCACTAAGCTTTTTCTAGTTGGTGATCATAGGTGTTGACATGGGTATGCAATCCTTAATCTGAAATCTTCTTAGAATATCCATCGTTGCATACTTTCCCTGTCCTAGAAAGATGTTCCCATCCTCTTGCCAAACCTCCATTGCCAAGAAATAGTGCATCAGTCCATTGTCCTTCATATCAAACTCTGATGTAAGGCCCTTCTTGAAATCAACTATGAGCTCCTCCTCTCTAGTGATAAGCAAGTCATCAACATATATGATAAGAATGAGAGTATCATCTCCACAAACAATGTAGTAGATTCAGATCCGCTTCACTCTTCTCAAAGCCCATTTGCAACAAGTAAGAGTCAATCCTGGAATATCAAGCTCGTGGAGCTTGGTTCATACTATATAGTGATTTTTTCAAAAGACACACATGGGACTCTCCCAAACACCTCGAACCCCTGTGGATACCTTCAATGTATACCTCCTCCTCTATAAGACCATTCAACAATTATTCAAGATCCATCCGATGGATCTTCCAACCCATCCTCTCGCCGCGAATGGCCATAATACTCTTTTGATGGAAATATATCTCAAGAATCGATGTGAATGTTCTATTATAGTCAATCCCTTCAACAGGAGAGGAATCCTCTTGCCACAAATCGAGCCTCAGGTTTCTCAATGTTGCCATATGTAACATACTTAATCTTGTAAAACCACCTAGAAGTCACAAATGAATTCCCCACAGGCCTCGGAACCACTCCACATCATTCCAAAAGATAATGGAATCATCATATACTCCTCGCTACATGGCCCTTTTCCCCGAATTGCTATTCACGCCTACTCAAAAGTAGGGCTCAAAATCATGGATGCTAGTCACCATGACCAGTACACACCAAACCTCTTGGTGCTTTTCTCTTTCTCATCAATCTATGGGGCTCACCAACTAGCTCCTTGGATCTTGATTCTTGTTCTTATCATGAGAGGGTCACCATGGTGAACACATTGAAAACCGAGGACAAGTTGGAAGGAGAAACCAACTTCCCGCTTGGAAGGGTAATTTGGTGCTTCTTCTGTTGGAATAAAATCATCTCAATGAGTTTGTTGAGAGCATGGTTGCAAGTCCTACCGATCCACACGAATTGACAACTCACAAGAAGAAAGTGGAAGCAGAAGGTCAAATGGGTGTTGATATAATCCATGAAGGATCACTTGATTCTCATATTGCTAAGAAGACATTTTCCAAGTAATGTATGATGTTTTGGTAGGTCTATACCAAAAATGGGAATATGCGTGAAGTTGCATTTGATCAAATATATTATTAGGATCACCTACAAATATATAATCAATACTATTCTTTAAAACCAGTGAAGTGTTGGTGAAGGTGTTGATGAGGTTCAACCCATGGATCATGCAATTCTTTGTTACCAAGTAAAATTCAAAGAATGAAAGTTGTAAAAGTATAGAAAGAAAAATCTTTGCAAGGTTCAATCTTCCACTCGAGTTGGTGTTATACTAAGTGACATGAAGAGTTATTTTTTTATAAAAGGGAAACCAATCTATAATTTAGTCAATACATTGTGGTTCATGATGTTAGTGATGCAAAGGTGAACCCATGAGCTACATTGAAAAATATATGCTTACTTGGATGTTACTACCCACAATTTAGTTTCTTCTTTTTCAAGTAGGTTTCCTACTCGTGTTAATTGAGTCTAATCAGAAGTTAATCCAAAATTTTAATGTCTCATGGTTTTTTGTACTACATATGCATCAATCGGGCCTCTAATCGTATTTTATTTGCTCTTCCCCGAATTTTTCAGATCCATTTCCTGGTCAGAAATCAGACAATTTCAGTTCAACTTAGGTCTCAATACATAGTAAAAAGTGGGGAGATGTAGATTGAGTAAGTTACGCAACTCCATGAAGAATTTTGAGGTTCCAAAGGATGCCTAACAGGTTTGCCCTTGACATTGTTTAGGCATTGTTTCAAGGTCAATATCAAGACTGCTTTAGTGTTGTTTTAGGAATCGTAACAGGCTTGTTATTTCTACCCATTGATGCTGCCTTTTAAGACTGATTTAATGTCGATGTTTGGAAGGTTAGTGTAGGAAATTTTTGTTGTCCATATACATCTTACTTACAACCATTAAAACAAGAAATACACCTCTAGATATTTACACTTAAATGATTACAAGGAAATATTAAAACCACATAATTTTCTACTCAAGGATTTTGGTCAACATGACCTCGAAAAAACCCCCATAGGGAAAAACCATTTGGAGGGAAAATTTATTATGGAGTCTTAGAGAAATATCACAACAAAGAAATAGACAAGAGGAACCTTATTACAATATCCAACTCATCTCAAGCTTGGAAACAAATTTACCCTAGAAGAATGAGCCCTATTTTCCTTGAAGTGCATGCTCCGTCTTGCATATTTGTGCCCCCAACTGTATTGCTCTTCCTTGAAAATGTCCCTGGTATAGTATCTTATGTGCCCTCTTGTGCACGCCCTTTCCAATGCTAAGTGTGCCCTTCCTTCTTTGGTAAGTGCGCCCTTCCTTCTCGTCAAGGAAATGCACCCTCACTGTAATGGTGCACCCTTCTCCTTGAACAAGTGCACCCACTTTATGAATTAATTATCTCATAAAGTCACTTTGAATTTATAACATAAACTAAAGTGAGTGAGGGTCACTTTCCTTTATGTTAGACACTAATAAGCACGTGGGGACTACTTTCCAAGGTACCAAAAACTAACACACTCTCTTATCGAGGAAAGTGTTCTTCACCACTCCCATCTTGTCTCTAAAGTAGACATGTTTGCCCCTTGAAAAACTTCGCAAGAATGTATGCAATTTTCTCATTAGTAGGTATGTACTCAAGTCAAATTCTTCTAAACTCAATCATGATGAAGTGGTATATGATCTATGTCCTTGGACCTGTCATAAGAGATTGGATTGTCATAGAGTTTGATACAACTTTGATTATCACAAGGTATCACTATAGGTCAACTCATGACCAAATAGACCAAACAATAACTTGCGAAGCCAAATGGCCTCACAATTGGTGTGACTAGATGCCATATACTCTTCTCAATGTAACTCACAATGCTACTAACTTCTATTTCCAGTTGAACAGGGAAATAACTCTTGATCCCAACCCAAAACCACACCCTAAAGTGCTCTTCATTTCAACTGCACATCCTACCCAACTGAAATTATATAGCCACCCTCAATTCCCATCATCCATGACATATTCCAAACCATAATCCATTGATCATGCTATGTACCTCAAAACATATTTTTCTCCTATCCAGTGCACACTCCTAGGATCCACCATGTATTGGCTAAGAGTGTTCACAACAAAAAATATTTGGTCTAGTGTTGACTGTGATACATCAAAGAACCAACGGTGACGATATTCTCGTGGCATCCACCTACTCGGACTCAGAAGCACTAAGTTTTTTCTAGTTGGTGACCATAGGTGCTGACATGGGTATGCAATCCTCAATTTGAAATATGCTCAGAATATCACATACATACTTCCCTCAATTCCTAGAAAGATGTGCTTATCCTCCTACCAAACCTCCATGCCTAAGAAATAATGCATCGGCCCTATGTCTTTCATTTCAAATTCAAGACCCTTGTAATCAACTATGAGCTCTCCTCTAGTGATAAGCAAGTCATCAACATATATGATAAGAATGAGAGTATCCCTCTCCACAAACAATGTAATAGAGATTCGATCCGCTTCTACCTTTTCTCAAAGACCATTTGCAACAAGTAAGAATCAATCATGGAATACCAAGCTCGTGCGTGGAGTTTTCTTCATACTATATAATGCCTTTTTAAAAAGGCACATGTGGGACTCTCTCCCAAACACCTCAAACCCCGTATTACCAATGTATATCTCCTCCTCTATAAGACCATTCAAAAACACTATCTTCACATCCATCAATTGGATCTTCCAACTCCATCCCTCACACAGAATACCATAATACTTTGATGGAAATAATCTCTAATCTGCAGGAATGTCTCATTATAGTCAACTTCCTCTACCTGAGAGAATCCACACAAATTGAGCTCAGGTTTCAATGCCATATGTAACATACTTAATCTTGTACAACTACTTGGAAGTCACCACCGACTTCCTCGCCTAGAAAACCACCTCCTACACATCATTCCACATAATGGAATAATACTCCTCATGCATGGCCTCTTTCCCGACCTCATATCTACTACCTCAAACTTAGTGGGTTTCCGAAAATCAGGATGCTAGTCACGATGATCCGCACGCACCAAACCCTCTTGGTGTTTTTCTCTTCTAACATTTCCAAAGATCACGCTGAGTTGGTGAATTTCAAGATGGAGCTAGCACTTCAAGATGAGGGTGATGACATTTGGAGCTGGCATTTGGAAGATGAGGGCAGACATGGTTTTGGAGTTGAGCACTGATTAGCATCTTGTCACCTTCGTGCATGTGCATACATTCTACCACTCATGCCATCTTTGCTTGCATTAAAACACAGTTCCCTAAAAGCTATGATAAGTTAACTTTAAAAAACAACTAGTTAGGTAGTGAAAAATCTGTCTAATGTTGAAATGGAATTTAAATGTACAAGTATTATACCTCAATGAAAATATAGTATTATTATTAGAGTTGAACTATTTTCAACAAACATCTTAGAGTCCAGTATAGATTTTATTAGTAATTTTGATTTTGTATAGATTTTAATTGTAAGTGTCACTGTTTGATGTTATAAAGAGACCAAAAATCTACAGTTTTGAAGTGAAAGCTCTCCTTAACTACATCTCAATGAGAAGCATAAACTCTAGGAAGGACTGCAAGGAAGGGCATTCTACTATAAGTGGTTTGCCTTATTTCTATATCTTTATAATTTATTTCTATGGAAATTTTTTATAATTTTATTATATTAAAATGGATTACATTTCTTAAATGTTGTTACAACATTTCCAGTAAGGATTTTACAGTATAGAAAAAACATGTGTCATGTTTTTGTCTTAGCTAAAAGAAACATATCCTCCCTAAAGTTATTCAACATGCCCCAAAAACAAGAGTTCTCAAAAAATTTAAATGTATCAGAAGCCCCATAGTTCTGGTCTCACCTTATGATCCTCCATTTACATCCTCTACATTTCATCTCAAAGTTTAGAAATAGGCTATAAGCCCTGACATTAAACACATAAACATTAAATACATTCATCCAAAAAATATCAACATCTATCACTCACTCCTAAGTAAGATCTTCAATCATATTTATAAACAAGGAGTATGCTCTGATTCCTTGAAGAGCCCATTAATCTCTTTGATCAACACCCATTACTCAATGGCCATTGCAGTTCTTTATACAACACATCGACTATCTTGTTTTTTCTATGTAAACATGTTGGTGAAGATACATCACCATCAGAGCGATGCACATTAGGTGACAAAATGTAGATAACCATCTAAGGTGTTACAGGCAAGTCATATCCTGAGCTACTAGTCATTACTATACAGAGTCCTCTTAAGCGCCACTGAAAACAAATTTTTGTGAGTTTGCAAGTTGTATCCCGATTCTAGAAAATTGAAGGAGCATGATTTCCAAAGATGAGGATACCCCCTCTGAAAATGAATCCAGAGTTCTTAACACACCTACAAATATATAATTAGGATGACCTGAAAATAGATAATCAATACTATTCTTTAAAACCAGTGAAGTGTTGGTGAAGGTGTTGGTGAGGTTCAACCCAGGGATCATGCAATTCTCTGTTACCAAGTAAAATTCAAAGAATGAAAGTTCTAAAAGTATAGAAAGACAAATCTTTGCAAGGTTCAATATGCCACTAGAGTTGGTGTTATACAAAGTGACATGAAGAGTTATTTTATGGGAAATTCAACATTTAGTCAATACATTGTGGTTCATGATGTTAGTGTTGCAAAGGTGAACCCATGAGCTACATTAAAAAATATATGCTTACTTGGATGTTACTACCCACATTTTAGTTTCTTATTTTTCAAGTAGGTTTCCTACTCGTGTTAATTGAGTCTAATTAGAAGTTAATCCAAAATTTTAAAGTCTCATGGTTTTTTTGCATTGTATATATATATACTGTGAACTGCTTCCCACCGTGATTTTATCCGGCTTCCTAAAAAAAATTGTATCCATTTCCTACATCATCAATTTCAGCGCAACTTAGGTCTCAATACATAGTAAAAAAGTGGGGATATGTAGATTGAGTAAGTTACGCAACTCCATGAATAATTTTGAGGTTCCAAAGGCTTCCTAACGTGCTTCATTCGGGACATTGTTAAGGCACTATTTCAAGGTCAAGATCAAGATTGTTTTATTGTTTTTTTAGGACTCCATCGAGATATATCCAAAGAATGAGGGACTGGAGAGAAAGGGTTTTGCTTCAGTGACAAAGGGAGAAGCCACTCAGGAGGATTGGAGTGCAAATCCATGGGGCAGATATAGTACAAGAGACAGAGGCACATCCAGAGGAAGTTAGAGGATGGAATAATTCCCTCTCTCTCTAAGAGGGAGCGTTGATTTTGTAGCATCGAGGTATTCTATTAGAGGCCAAGGTGTCAGGCATGTGGATATTTGTTGGCACCAGTTCAACTTTTTGTTTAAGTGAAATCAGACTTGGAATGAGGCTAAGGCCTCATGGAAAGTTGATGGGCTTTGTGGTCTTGTGTTGGGGCTTCACAACCACAAAGAGGACAAAATATTCTAATTAATTGTTGAGTTTAGAAGGGTGCCTAAACTCACTCATTAGACCCCTATAAGGAGGAAAGATTGTGAAAACTAGTGACACAAAGATGATGATGGAGTTGGCATGAGGAGTCTTCTTGTGTCATGAGCTTGGTGATTTCTAACAAGGGAATTTCTCAACTATGGAAAATCCCGCTCAGGGATAAAGGGACTCTCATTTCTATTATAGATGGGAAATCACACCACATGTGAGAAGAGAGGTAGCCATGTATGGGGAGAATTCAATTGCGGTACGTGACTGCACATATGTGTCGGCACGTGAGATTTCAAGACATGTCACAGTTATAAAGGGGAACAATCACATATGTACGTAGGTTGCAATGAGAACAATTGTGTATGTAATAACGGTTCGCTGGAAGGACCGTCATGGGTGTCTTATACGTTCTTTTGGGCATGTGTTCAGATACGATGACTTCAACAACAACACGAGTGATGCTCATACTGTATGTGTGGTCTGCAAAATATATGTAAGTTAGGATTTGTCCCAGGAAGTTTTCCGATATTTTGGTTGTAGAGAGGAGTGGCTTTGTCCTCATATTTGGTAATTTTGAATGAGAGGATGGTTTTCCCTCAAAAATTCTGAATTTGACAAGAGTTACATAATAGAAATTTTGTGTCTCATGTGTTGATGATTCATCTCTGATCTTGTTGTTTCTGCTATATTTTTTAGTCAATAATTTAAGTGTAAAGTTGTTTAGTGATAAGAAATATGGTTTATTGTTAGCTCACTAAGAAACAATTAGATTTGAGATTAGTCACGTAGAGTTGCATTTGAAAATTGATAGTGATTTGTTGTAAGATGTTTTTTCTAACTATAGAAGCCATATAGAGCCTCTTTGTTTATGTGTGTTGGTTCAAATATGGATTGCAATTGGTGCTATTTTGGTCATATGCACTCTTTTATATGCATGAGAAAATTTCAGACATTTATGTTCAATGGTCTGGGATTCACATGGATGTACATGGATATATGTATTTTATTAAATTTTAATATTTTGTTTATTTTTGTATTCTTTTTTTTGGTTTCGGTTCGGTTACTAGTTTTAGGGGTCCATTGGTTTGGTGACCAGTTCAGTTACTAGTTTTCAGGGTCCACTGGTTCGATGACTGATTTGATTTTGATAACATTGTGCCTCATATAGTAATCTCATGGGAATATGCACCAATCATAGTTAGGCATCCTCCATAAGTGTGGCAAGCATAGATCAATGTGCATAAATATCCAACCAACTCCCAAATAAGAGTGCGCCATTGAGGAATGTGACATGTGACCATCGCTGACTGCCATATAATATATAAAATGATCTATGAGAGGTGCACCCTAAGAAGATGTGCAAAGGTGGTTATGACCTCCAATTTGAATAATAAAATACTCCTCCCAAAGTTGAATGGCCTAGAAGAATGTGTCAAAGTGGTCATATGCACATACACTAACACTATAACTCCTCCAAATAGATGCCAAAAACATGCTGAAAAGGTTAGGGCGCCATCTCCTAGGCTCTCGGGCTCGTTCATCAAGAGAAAACTATAGAAACATTTTCTAAAGAGGTCCACATGGTTGTTATAACCACCTCAAGTAAGAAGAACAACTTCAAAGAATGTGCCAAAGCATAGATCCCCATCCTAAGGCCACCTCTAATGCATGCATCCTAGGAAAATGTGCATAATAAGTGGAATGCCCTCGAATATAATCACGAAATGCCCTCAAACTATACATAATAATGTGAACTCATATCAAATCATGGGTAAGATAACAAGTGCGCCCTAGGAGAATGTGGAAGGGTCAAGATCCACCTACAAATATCATCAACCTCCTCAAATCATGAGCCATAAGTGGAGTGACCTAGAAAACAATGCAATCATAGGTTCCCATGCCTCCAAATGTGTGAAAAATGCCAAATAAGAGGAGCACTCCACATCCTCAAGTAACCAACCACTCAAATGGTGTGACATCAATGCCAAATTGCCAATATCCTCATGGGAGTTCACACCATATGACAAGAATGAGCTCAAGGTTTAGTAATCAAAATAATGAAACAATAATCATAGTGAATCCTTCGGAACTTATGCAAAAAATATACCAAGTAATCAATCCACCACATCAAGGAGTTATAATTATCCAATAATACTTAGGGAAACCCTTAGTTGATGGGTATCCCTCTCCATAAATGTTCCAAGGGTCAATCAAACGTGTGAAAAATGATATGCAAGACCCTCAAATATCACAAGTTCTAGATGGAAGCGTCCAAACTAGAGTTGATGATGTGAACTAGGCCATTTAACCATGATGTACCCATAATAATCCATCAAAAACAATCCCTCCATGGGGATGTTGTTTAGGGGTAACAAAAATAGAACAACTCCCTTCAAACACCTCAGAACTCACCACAAAGGTGGTCGACATTGTCATGAGGGAAGTGCCTAGGAGAGTGCTTGAGTAAACCATAATTCCCCCCGAGTTAATAAATTATCCCATCAACTTGAAAAAGTCTGATGTGTGTGATGAAAATCACAAGTATATGGTATACACTATGAGGAGTAACAACAAGTTCATTGTGTGATGGAATAGGTGGGCATTTTTTGTCGAACCCACTCAATATGATTGTACACTCCTTTCAGGGAGTTGTAGTAGATAAGATATAATACCTTTGTGAATGTCCACAAGTAACCGAAGTTAGTGAATGAAACTAGAGGTTATAAAAATCCAGTACCGTTAGTATGTGGGTTACCAATAAGCCACTTCATAAGACTATCTTTCATTACATATAAGCTGAAATAAATTTTTATCGTTAATCCATGACATAAGAATGGCAGAACGATGACTATCCTCCTTGATTAGTTAGATAGGTAGGAGATCCTAAAGGAGAGTGATTGATGATAGATAGAAATTATGTCTATAATGACAATGTTGTGAGGGTTCCAAGATTGCTTGTAAGTGATAAAAGAAATACATCTAAAATATAGAATAGAAGGGATAAATCCATATGAAAACTAAACACGAGTACATTGTTATGTGGATCCCACCAACAACCTACCACCACCAACTATGACACAATAAACAAAAGAACCAAGATCATGTAAGAAGAAGTACCGTGCATAAGAACACAAGAATTATCCTTGGAAACCTTCTCAAGAAGGGAAGGAAACCCAACCAAAATCATTTTCTATATTATCCAAGAGAAAGACTTTCACCAATTAAGAAAAGACCCATTGTCACACAAAGAGGGAAAAGCCTAAACCTCTAGAAGACTAGTGCCCAAGAGAGGTGCATACTTTTCCAAGTAAATGTCCCTGAATTTCCAAATTCATGAAAGATGTGTTTCCACAATGGGGATTTTACCTTACTTATACTAACTTAAAACTTTCAATAGAAGTGTCTATTGACAAGTGTCCTGACTCCCTTCAAGTCAAATTATAATTATAATATAATAATAATATTATTATAATTAATATTAATCCGATGAATTATCTTTACATTTATTATTAATCATTACAGTAATGAATTGCATTCTTTTTATATTGTTAAATTAGGGTTGGAGGTCTACCTTTGAACAATATATAATATAGAAAGTGATCTCATACACCCACTAGTGCTCATCCACTAGGGGCATCCATAGGGATGTCATATCTCTAGTTTATTGCATTACACAAAAATCCGGGGATCTTCACATCGCTCACTTGTGCTCGTCCACTGACACATACACTATACATATCCTCTTTCCCATTGTCTCACACAGTAGAATCATCTGGACTTCTTCTCAACTGCTGTCGTAGGAGTGCTAATACATCATCTTCATTTCTGCTCACATGATGATGCACCCAACACTTTGGGATTTCACACGCCCACCTTATGCTCAGCCACAAGCACATCCAAATCAACAGATCTACTTTCTCACTACGTTACACAAGATAATTATATGGAGTTCTTCTCAACTCTTTGAATGGAGTAGGTCATCTCTATGTTCTTAGCTCTGTCTCAGGCAAGAACCGTGTACCCTTCTTAGTGGTTTTCTCTTAGGTTTGTAAGTCGAGAGAAAGACTCACATAACTACAATCATCCACACCTCAATGTGTTTATAGTTGGAATGTCCATATAGTCGAATCAACAAAGATATCTTCGGCCATCATCAAACCACTTTTCTGCGATTGTACTAATGCAAAAGCATGATGATATCCATTGGAAATTCCTATACAGACCTAGTTAGTAAAATCCTTGGGGTTAAGTAAGCTTGGATGCAATGTAGTGAAGCTAGGCCTAACATTTGAGTTAGTGGAGAAATATATTGATGGAAATCCATTTGTTCGATCTATATGGGGGAAAATTATTGCATTGATACCAAAGTGGATACATCTCTATGGTACCATGTAGGTAGGTTACCATTTTTTTGATAGAATTGAGGAATTTGTGCATCCTTGTTGACATATTCACCTTTGTATCTATGGATCATTTTTTTGCTTGATTCTACATGGATCCAATAGAAAATATACACTAGAATAAAGAGGTGACCAATGTATTACAAGTGGGATTAAATAAGTCACAAGTATCATAGATATTAATTTGTTAACAAATTACCCAAACATGTGCATTAAACCCCCCTTTACCCAAAACAAATGCTCAAAGACGCTATGCAGTTTAACAAGTCAGGTTTGTAGAAGGTCTCAAGATGTTCTATTTGGATAATTATCCTTAATTTTGGGGTGTTTCTAGGTGAGAACCAATCCTAGGTCTTGGGAACCATTTGTGCAGGGATATATGTGTGAGATAGGTTACCATACTTTGATAGATTATGGATTGATTGTATCCAAGAGGAGACTTAGTTAGTGTCTAGGGATTATTTGGATGGTGTGGTAAAGATTAGAAACGATGAGAACCATGCCCTTAGGCCTCGTGACTAGGAAGGGGCAAGAGGTTCTCCCAGAATGGCTTCTCCCAGAGAAGCATCTGAACTAATAAAGGAAGACCTAGTAAAACTAAATGTTTTGAGGCTGGGTGACTATGGTCACAGCTCATAGTTTCCACAATGAAAGCAAAGGGGAAGAAGGAAACACACCAACAATAGAGGTTGATGAGGTTGCAGACAAGTTTTAAAAGGAGATATTGTTGGTTTCCACCCTTTCAGGTACAGTTTCCAGTAGTGGGACTTGGTTGGTGGATAGTGGAGCCTCTTTCCATATGACCGTCATATGAGAGTTATTCAATAGCTTCGCTAAGACTGGCTGAGACTTGTGTGGGGATCTTGGTATGGGAACCAAGCATGCAGTACATGGATTTGGTACAATATCGTTCAGGTTGGAGTCAAGAGAAGTGCTAAGGGTGTCAAATGTGTTATGGGTTTGAGAACTAAGGAGGAGTGTTCTCTTAGTCCCGAAGATTGAGAAGAAGGGTTACCGTATATTGTTTCGAGTTGGACCAGTGTTGTTTGTGCCTAGATGATACCCCCTCCTGAAAATGAATCCAGAGTGCTTAACACACCTACAAATATATTATTAGGATCACCTGCAAATATATAATCAATGCTATTCTTTAAACCCAGTGAAGTGTTGGTGAAGGTGTTGTTGAGGTTCAACCCAAGGATCATGCAATTCTCTGTTACCAAGTAAAATTCAAACAATGAAAGTTGTAAAAGCATAGAAAAACAAATATTTTTAAGGTTCAATATGCTACTGGAGTTGGTGTTATACTAAGTGACATGAAGAGTTATTTTTTTATAAAAGGGAAACCAATCTATCATTTTATGGGAAATTCAACATTTAGTCAATACATTCTGGTTCATGA
>SNQJ01S0151519.1:0-14465 GCA_010110895.2 Picea sitchensis
ATGAACCTTCCCATTTCTTATTGAGTGTTCCCAAATCCAATCATTGAATACATGTAAGAGGGTGGGTGTGAGTGGTCACATCCCAAAGTTTTTGGGCACATGGGGTTTGAGTACAATAATCTCAGGGAAGAGTGTGAGTCAACAAAGGAAATCCAAAGAGAGAAAATTTGTATGGTGGGGACAACAATTTTAGTTAGTCAATGTGGTGCATGAGAAGCAAGTAGAGAGAAGAAAGAGAGTTGGAACTTGGTGCAGCCATGGAGGGAGAATTCTATAACATGATGGAGCATAATTTGAGTGAATTGGAGCTAGAAAACCGAAGAGCCAGGTTTTAAGGCCTGAAGAGTGAACTCTTGTGTGAGTTGCACTAAAAAAAAAAGTGTTTGTTGTTGGTTTGTTGATAGTTTTCTTAGTAGAAAGTTCCCTTGAGTTCTTAGCTGAGATATTGTTGGTTAACTATGTCAGAGAGACCTTGATAAACGAATGTGATGCCTGAGGGACTGTGATCAATGAAGTGGTAAATTACTTTGGTTGGACAGGTCAAGAGGAAGAGATATGGTGGAAAATCGAGATAGTTATAGGAGGATATCAGTTGGGTTGAGAGTTTTATGAGCTATGAGTGGATTGTGAGAGACCAACCTCTTTTGTGGATTTCTAGCCTCATCTCATGGGTGAATGGCTATTGATATTTGGAACAATCAGTCTATGGTTGGGTTGAATTTCCATCCCAAGAAGTTGGTTGCACAACTCTTGTTTAAAAATAAGTGTTTTATCTTGTTGTCGTGATATTTACATGTGTTGTTGTTGTGCATGAATTCTTTGTATTTGAGAATGATTTATATGTTGTTATTTGAATGATTAAGCTGCATTGATGTTAATTTGGTATGATTTAGATGAATCTATTTTATGGTTATGGGAAGAAACTAAATCTATTTTAATTTTATAGTTGTAAGCTACAGGAAATCAACTAACAATAAAAGAATAATTTTAGTTAGAAAAAAAAAGTTTTTATGTTTATTCCACACCGTAATGTCCCTCGGATGGGATGGGGGAAGTTACAATATGGTATCATAGCTCTGGTTCAAACATCGGGCTTGTATAGGCCAATATGGTTGTGAATTCATGAAATTCATCGTTGCATATTTTGTTTGTGATGGGTTTGGAGAAAAATTGATATTTTAGAGAGAAATCCCCAATTCCATGAGTGAAATCTGAGTTTGAATTACTTCGGATGATTTGAGAGGGTTAATTGAGTAGAGAGGTGAAGTTTCATATTGAAATTCAACCTATAATGGTCAAAATATGAATTTTAATGGTTGCATGTAGAGTTACAGGCAATTTGGAGAATCAACGACTGAGATCGTGTTTGATCTCGTGATTGACAACCGAGATTTAGTATGATAAATTTAATAATTCATAAGGATTTAAAATTTTTAAAGGTTGATGAGATCAATGACCAGGATTAAATCAGGGGTTTTGAAAGGGATCATATCAACAATCCAGATCAATCAGACAAAAGTAAAAAAAAATTGAAGTGTTAAATTTCACCAAGAGAAATCATCGATGGTCGATTGACAGATTGACTGAAATGACAAAGAGTTTGGGTTGGACATGAGACAACTCTAACCATCAATGGCCAATGGTCGAGGTTTGGTCGAATCCACTAAGTTTTTTTGCCGATGGAAGTTGTCGATGGACGATGGGCCAGTGGTCGGGTGCTAGCCGATTCAATGAAGTGTTCGAATCAATTAAGAGAAGTCATCAATGGTCGATGGAACACTGGTTGGGCGTTGGTTGATTTAGGGAAGTGTTCAAATCAAACAAGAGAATTCGTCGATGGATGATGGGCTGGTGGTTGAAGGTCAGCTGAATTTGGTGAAATATTTCAAAATGGGCAAGAGAAATCAACGATGACTGATGCATCGATAGCTGGGCATCGGTTGATTCAATAAAGTGTTTGGTCGTTCAAGAGAATCGATTGATGGTCAATGGGTGAAAGAGGGTGAAGACATCATCATCCATGTGTCATGCCACATCAAAATCCATGTTTCATGACATGTCACCTAATTTTACACCCCAGGATGATGTGTCATGACATGTCAACATCCATGTGTCATGCCACGTTACCATTTGCCATGTCAGCCAATAGAACTGGCCAATGGACGATGGTCAAATCGACCAATTTGGAAAATTTTATTTGACAACCATTGGGGATCATTGATCATCGATGGGATGATGATTGAGCATCGACCAAAGTTTTTGAGAGTTCCATTTGCCAACTAAAGTTGTCGATGGTTGATGGCTGACAACTAGGCCGACTGGTTTGGAGTTGTGTGCAAGTCGGTCGTCGAGGAGTTGGGATGATGTCTGATGGTCAGTTTTGAAACTTAGGGAATTATTATGCGCTTCAAAGGATAACGTTGGTTTCCGATGATAGATAGATAGTAGATCAATGGTGAATATTGCTTCTAACCTGAGATCAATGGCGCAAATTGCACATATGTAAAGTTGTTCCATAGTTTCAAAAAAAACGTCTGGAGCCATTTTTTGTATTTTGGTCACAACTAGAGAAACATTGAGTAGATTGGGATGAAACGTATGGTTTTTTTATGCATAAAGGAGGTATACAAAAGTGCCAAAGAGGACCCTTGTCCAATTCTGCTTGAATTTGGAAAAAATTGCAAAATGATTGTTTTTAAAGATCTGGGTCCAGATCATTGATAGAAGTGCAGATTAAGCTGGAATTCTTGGGGATATTTAAAAAGTAGACACAAAAATAACCCACGAAGTAACTAATCCTATGGGGATTGGAATGGGGACACTGAAATAGGCCAAAATTCACTATTTCGGGCCACTTTTTGGGGATTTTTGAGATTTTCAAAGAAGGAAAAGTGACCCTAGATCACAAAAGTGGAAAATTTTATTAGTCAACTTTTTACATAATTATCAATGAAAAGAAACTTGGTTTAGTGAAATTTTTCCAAAAGTGCACAAATTGAGAGATAGTCGGTTCTACTAAAAATTCCAAGTCTAGAAAAATGAGTGAAAAAGGACAAAGTTGCATATTCCAAATTGTTGTAGTTTATGACTGGTACATTAGATTAAAATTATGAGAGTTGTTGTGAATTCCATGTTGTTATTTTTATCTATGTCCTACAAAAATTTTTCTCTAGTTCCTGACATATTTTCTTCTGCAGTTGATATAAGTTGGTATTTCAATAAAATTACACCAGTAGAGAAAATCCACAGAAAGAGTTGAACATGGATTTTTCAAGAAGCCATAACTTTCTTCTCAGATATTGGATTGGGGCATGAGTAAAACCATTGAAAATACATTTTAGAGAGAAATTCATCTAGGGAATCATAGTGTTAATTGATGCAATGTGTCCTTCATAAATTGATGAGGAAATAACATGTATGCTAATTAATGAAATGTTTTATAATACTCTTGTTCTAAAAATACTTATTACATGAACATTTCTTACAGAATTAGAGGTATAGAAAGAAAATTTAGTTCTTATATGAGGACTGTAGTTATGGAATATGCTCAAGGATCTTACAGCCTTGAGGAAGAGATTAGAGGTCTGCATGTCAACATGGGGAATGATGAGACATAGTCAAGTGGAAGAAGAGATAGGAAAGAGCATGTCACTATGAGAAGTATGGATAGGGAAGTGCAGAGGTACAAGGATGATAATGAAAGGATTATGAAGGCTCAAGAAGAGATACTCCAAATATTAAATATGTTGCATAAGAAATTTAACAAATATTCTGGCACCAAGCAAACAACTAGTTTTAGACAAGTATCAACATCTATATCCCATAGAAAAAGGGATGGTCATGGACATGATAGGAAGTCAAGAAGCACAAGAAAGCATCATCATTCTCTAAGGAAATACACTATAAGAACTCATGCAAGCTAGTTCCAGAGTGTAACCCAAGTGTGTCTCCTATTTGGAGGCAAAGAAGAAGGCATGAGGAAGAAATATTGCAAGGTGAATTCAGGAAAGTAAAGCCACCTACTTTCAATGGTGAACACTGGAAGGGTGAATAGGCCAAGGAATGGTTGTTGGAAATGAAGAAATATTTCTAGCTACATGATTACTCCTCCCAGGTAGAAGCTATTGTTAGAAAAACAAGATCGCAGAGGAGTAAAATAAAACAAATGCGAAAATAAAACACAGAAGATACACAATACAATAGAGACACAGATATACATGGTTCACCCAGTCTGGGATACGTCCACCAAATAAATCGCCAGGTCCTTCCTTTATTTTTATGCAACAAATGAAGGCATACAAGCTACAACACACCCGTTGTAACTTCCTCTTCTTTCTCTCACATTCTCATCACTCAGAATACAATATTCGTAATGATACATAGCCCTAATACATTTCCCTCATAAAAGAGGGTTTCCTTCTAGGGAAAAAAACATTGACATAATTTCTACCGTTGGATCTACGACCTTATAATGAATGGTTCAGATTTACTATGAAATCAAAATATACATTTATAAGGAAATTTTTTCTTCGGGGGCTTCGTTCCCAAACCCCCCAGCCAGGGGGATGCCCCCCCCGAACATTGCAGGAGGGGAAATCCCCCCATGCACTCCCCCACATGGAAGAGTGTACATTATTCTAGGGTGTAAAGTCTTCACGGGGTATAAACACGGCTGAAAACAAAGGCCTCTGAATCAGGAAGATAATCAGGCTCCAAAACCAACAATCTCCCACTTGGAGACTGCTCTCAACAACTCCATCATTTTTGTATCTGTAGGAATATGATCCTTCTTGGATCTAGAAAATTTCTCATCTTCACCTTTATGATTTAAGACCAACTGAAACTGATTAGGAAAATAGTTTTTCCTTGGTTACTCCCTTTGTTAACAGGTCTACAGTTTTTTGGCTAGTGTGTATCTTTTCCAACTTCAAATGTCCATCTTACAAGATGGATCATATGAAATGGTACCTGATATGTATATACTTAGTATTCAAATGGGAGGATAAGTTATTTTCAATATTAATGGCACTCTCACTGTCACAACACAACCTGCTATTCTCCTGGTTCTTTCCCAATTCCTCCATAAAACTTTGTAACCAAATCATTTCTTTACTAGCCTCTGTAGCAACAACATACTCTGCTTTTGTTGTTGAAAGTGAAACAACCTTTTGCAGTTTTGAAACCCAACTATTGGCACAGGGGCAGACCCAGGGTTCAATTCTCAAGAGTGCACCAACAAAACCCTAATTACTGACCCTTTCGGCAACACTTGCGAAGCAAATGAAGTCTCAGCCTAGGTAGAGGCAGGGGTGGTTGCAGAACTTAGATGTCTGTAACCTTAGCTGGGACACCAATCTATGATTACAACATTTTAACAGAGCACTTAGCAGTTATAGTTCATAGTATTCACTTCGTAGAGAAAACCCTAATTACAGAGCAACACAGTATTCAACCAGATCTAACATATAGACACACTTAGCATAAGGGAAGAAATTAGATCTAACATTCATTCACATTACTAAGCACTAAGATACTATATCAAATGCATATAAACATACATTACTGCATTAATCATATGAACAATAAACAGTCACATTGCATAAAGCAACCATAACACAACATATATGTGGCTAACTCCCAGCCTAGGGCTACATCCACCGACTCTTCTGCTCTTTTATTATCTTCTGTAAATATTCTACATGCACAGAGCCACAAGATCCTACTCCACATAGGATAGGAGATCTGCGCACACTCTGCTAGATCCTCCTTCCTTGAGGTAGGTCACAGCACAAAGGCTTTACACAGTCTCTTACAATCACTTGCACTTAGCCTTGCAAGTCTCACAGAGTATGCATAAAACATTTACAACTATTACTTGCACTTAGCCTTAACATCACACACTTGTGCTTAACACTTAGCATCACCTAATCGCCACTTGATTACATCGCCTAGCTATCTATTTCTACATTACAAAAGAGGCCTAAACATGGGTAAACCCATGGGCTGACATCCCCATACCTGTTACATAATCCCAAAACCCAAAAATCCCTAAAAAGGGGCTGAGATCCCGCGATCTCTGCTTCAACTCGTGCTCCATATTTGACAGCCTGTCGAAGTCCTAAAAGTAGGTCAAACATGATCAAGGATCCTAAAAACTTGGTCAAGGGACAACATGCCCCCAACACTCACCTGTGAATCATCCCAAGTCACTCTGGTCTGGGTAGCCTGTTGCTGCACCAAGGCCTACTGCTCAACGAACTCTTGGATAACTACTTCGTTGACATGTCCCTCTTAGTGTTGTTCGACTGCAGTGATTACTTGCTCTAGTTCTGCTCCTCGACCTTCAATTTCCTCAAATTGTTGGAAATATTTGTCCTGAATTTGTTGGAGTCTCTGAGTCATTTTCATTACTCTTCTTTGAATGGCATGGACCTATTGTTGAGAAGTGCACTGTTCCTGGGATCTCTTCATCCTCTCAACGATGGAAAGGAGCTTCAACTGCACCTGTACTATCACTGCTTGCTGCTTTGCCTCCTAGAGCTCTGAATCCAGTGCCTTCAGTTCAGGGTCTTCAGTGAGTCGCTCATAAGTTTGCACACTGTGATCACTTAGTTGTTTACATTCCAAAGCTAGTGCTCTGATTCTTTCAACTACGCTCCGGGCAGTGGCTTCTCTTTGGTCTCGTACATCCTGCAAAGTGCTTGGAATTGTTTGTATTTCTAGTTTTGCGAACCTATGTTGAAGATGTTGAATGGCTTCAACAAGCTATATTATTTGATGTTCCAGTGGGTCTTCCTCCTTTTTATCAAAGCCTAACATAGAGGAAATAGATAAGCTGACTTCTTCTCTTATTCCAACTTGCTCCATGAGAAACTGCTCTTTCTCCTCCTGGATTTGCACTCTATCTTCTTCAAAATTACTTTGGAGGGAAGACTTATCCTGCTGTGCAACTTGACGTTGCTCTACCATTTCCTGTTGTGATTTCTTCAGGGCCTTTGTGGCATGTTCTTTCTCTTCTTGTGCTCAGTGAAGGCAGGCTTCTTTCGCATCATCTAGTCTACAGATTTGGGCAGGCTCATCTTCCAACTCTGTTTCTTCTAATGGCGTGGGCGCAGTCGATACTGAGCGACTGGATTGAAGGGCCTGTTGTACTCCTCTCATCTCTGTCACGATTCTATCATACAAGGATTCTTGCTTGGCTTCGTTGTTCTACAAAATGTCCTGTGAAGCATCTGATAGAGCTACGATGATGAAGTCGAAGTCGTCGACCGTGAGTACAGTCTGAAGCTTTGGATTACTTGCTTTGAATTTCTTCTGCGATGTAGGTTTCATGGGGGAAACCTTCCTTTTCTTCGAGGGATCTACGTCATCAAGAGGGTTCTGTGGCGGGGTTATTTCACCTTGCTCCTGCTTATCTTCTTCCCCTTCTTTTTCTTCTTTCTCCTCTTTTTCCACTTCATCACATCCTCCTCTGCCAGGTGAATCTGAAGCAGTCTCTTCTGAGGCATTTCTCAATTCCTATACATCTTCTTTCTTCTTCATTCTGCTACTTATGGGTGAATTATACTCCTCGTGGGTAACTACTAGACTTCCAATGAGGTTTGGGTCAGAAAATTATTCCTTATCGACTGGTATAAGGAACTTTGCAGGCCATTCCTTAGTGATTTCTTCCAGGTCCTCCTCAGTGAGCTTATAGTATGGTCGAAGCTCTTATTTATTCTCATCTGTGCGCGTGGTGATATATATGAAATGCATAAGGGGTATGAACCTATCCAGAGTGTTCAACGTCATATAGGGAAACGATTCGATAACCCTTTTCAGCTGCAGGTAGTAGGTATGGAATACTGCATTCGACTGCCAATGTTTTCCCATGTCGCTTGAGTACCAGAGTGTGGTGAAATTCACAACAAGTGGCTCAAACAGCTCAATGTCCATGAAGGTTGCACGTTTTGACATCTCTGAATCTGTACATGTGATGAGAATTAGCTTCTAGCTAAAGTGGAACTCATAGACCTGATCCTGAGATTTGCGACAATCGAATTCTAGCTGGTTGACTAAGTACTTTACCCAGTTCATCTATAATCCCTCCATGCACTTTCCTGCAAGGCCAACCACAAACCCTGTGACATGTGTGGGTCTATTCTTTTGGACTATCTTACCGACAATCAACTAGAAAGCAAGGGGTACTGCACCATTTTGAATGGAGGCTACCTTGTAGCCTCACGTCCCCTTCTCTACATCACCATAGATGTCTTTAATCCTCTGTGCAAGGGTGTGATCTGTAGCCTTCCCTGGGTAAAAATCCTATGGATTGGGTCCCTGTATGGTCAATCCAGTGATCCTATGGATCAACGGTAGATCGACGGTAACACACCTATCTAACCATAAATAACCTCCATGGAAGCACGACAACAGGAGCTTAACGCACACATTAACCTCCTGTTGCCTTCCAAAGTGTGGGATTTTCATGACGTTAAGGATAGTGGACTGCGCGATGTTCATGGTCCATGGTTGGGGGATGCTCTTCAATATCTTTCCCTTCGTCGTAGTCAAGTACTTGTGAGGCACGAGAATGCCGTAGGTCTTGCGGTCCCCTAGATTATACTGACTGATCTTCAAAGTTGAAATCCTCTCCAACTGCGGTCTAACTGTGTGTATCCCCTTCTGGAGGTACACCATGATGACTATGTAGTCCAAGTCCCTTGAGACACTATCATGATTCATTGTGTTGGATAGAGGTGGGATGTAATTAGGCAGAACAGACGAGATGAACTTTTCATTCGCTAAGTCATCTCTGTGCTTGGTTCTTTTCTCATCTGCAACACAGGATGGTCCGGATTCATGAGCAGTTGACAGGGAGGCTTACACTCTTCACGTTGATGAATCTTGAACTCCTGTGGACATCCCTCTCTTTTCCATTAGATCAATTAAAACTTCTTCGACGAATTTCTCCACAATGTTGAGCTCGTCTGACATGCACGCTCTCAATCGGATAACTCAAGTAGATGAATGAATGCTCACAGCAATAGAATAGGTGTCGATCTCTATAAAAAATGTGCGGTATAAATGAGTTCTCTTGTTGGCTCGGATACAATTCACAAAAGTGTTCTCGGTGCAACAATCGACGAAATAATTAGACAACGATGCAACAGATATTCTTCAAAGGAAAAGAGGCCTTAATCAATGCAGTTATGTCCGTTACGACGTAGTCCCAATAGTCTGATGGCGATCTTTCTGGTCATAACTATTATTCTAACCGTTCGGGGTGTCGGTCTTATGGGTATAATGCCTCCAATGGCTATATCACTTCACCATGGTGAAGTGCCAGGTTGCGCTGTTATGATATCTCAACAAAGTTCCAGTTTTGCAAACCTTCCTTCTGCGAAGTCCCTTCTGGAACATTCTGGAACTTTTCTATCTTTTCTCTCTTCTTACTGAAATTTCTATCCTTCTTCCTTGTAATCTTCTTCTCAGTACTCCTCTTTCCATTCTGATTCTTATCTCCATTTATCATAGTAAATTAACACTATTGATGGTCTTTCGTAGGGTTCAAGGCCAATACTTCTTCTCTTTCTAGGGTAGGTGCTCTACTCTTCGGTGAGTCTTCTTGTGTTCTTTCAACTTTGACATCCAAGTTTTTGGTTTTGAACAACTTTGATCTGTTCTCCTGTTCTTCAATCAAGTGGGATATCCTCCTAGTCATGAAATCTTTTAATTCTTGCTTCTTTTGTTTTAGGGATTTCTCTTCCTTTCTTCTGGTTGATCTTTCTCAATCCAAGTTTTTCCTAGTAATATAGAAAATGGGGCGCTGTTCTCAATAAATTTAACAACTTCAAAATCTTCCTCTGTTGTAGTTCCATGAGAAATCATAGATATCTGGACGAGTCTTCCACATAGGGTTATCAACTTTCCTCTAAATAATCCCATTCCTCCTAATGAAGGAATCATACCAGGATTTCCTAAAATTTCCCAGGTTGTTTCTGTGATGATATTCACCTATGTTTCCTCATCTAGAACACAGTCAATGTCGAAGTCTCCTATTCTTGTTTCTATGCATTATTTTTCTTTGAAGATCTTTGATAAGTTGACATTTCTGTGATCATTTAGGGTTTCTTTCATTTGTAGCAATACATTCTATGATTCTTTCCAGGGTTCTTTCATGGTCTTAGGTTCTTGATCTTCCTCATGGTTTTCTTGTCTCATATTCATTCTTTGAAGATTAGCAATCATTCTAGGGAAATCCAAAACTTCATGGTCCATAGCTTTACAACAAAGGCAAGTAGGACATCTACGAAGGAATTCCTTAACAAGATGGCCTGGTCTTCTACAATTATAAAAAAGGGTTAATCCTCTTTTCCTTTCAAATGATCCCCAACCTTTCCTGTACTGTGCACTAGGGTCATAGTAGCTAACCTGAAAAAAAATTCTTTCTAGGATCCTGCATCCATTTGTTAGTCCAAACATTCTTTCTATGCATAGGAATAACATATCTTTCATTATTTCTATCATATCTATTCATATCAAACCTTCTTTCATCTAGCTTTTCCCTAGTTTTCAAGCTAGGAATTTGTTTATCAAACATACATAGATCCATACTTTTGAAACAAAAAATTTCCACTTGTCTTACCTTTTCAATCAAAATTTTCACTGTTCTTACCTTTATCATGGCACAAAGCTTTAAGATATTACCTCTTTTCTTCAGATCTGACTTCTCTTCTTAGCACAAAGCTTCACAAGTTAAGTATAATACTGCGCACTAGGGAAACATATCTACGCACAAAGTTTTTTTTTCTTCAATTCTCAACAATCACAGTTTCAGGTAGAATACTGCACACTTCAGCAACAGATCTATGCACATAGCTTTCTTTTCTTTAGTTCCTAGCAATCAAAGTTTCATGTCCCAACAACGAAACCATTTTTTGGCATAGGGCAAAACCCAAGGTTCAACGCTCAAGAGTGCACCAACAAAACCCTAATTATTGGCCCTTTCAACAACACCTGCGAAGCAGATGAAGTCTCACCCGAGGTATAGGCAGAGGTGGTTGCAGGACTTAGATGTCTACAACCTTAGCTGGGACACCAATCTGTGATTACAACACCTTAACAGAGAACTTAGCAGTTATAGTTCACAGTATTCACTTCGCAGAGAAAACCCTAATTACAGAGCAATGCAGTATTCACCCAGATCTAACATATAGACACACTGGGCATAAGGGAACATATCAGATATAACATTCATTCACATTACTAAGCACTAAGCTACTATATCAAATGCATCTAAACATACATTATTGCATTAATCATAAGAAAAATAAACTGTCACAATGCACAAAGAAACCATAACACATCATATATGTGGTTCACCCCCAACCTGGGGCTACGCCCACTAAATATTATCCTCTTTTATTATCTTCTGCCAATCTTCTACATGTACAGAGCCACAAGATCCTACTCCGCATAGGACGAGAGATTTGCACACACTCTGCCACATCCTCCTTCCTCGAGCTAGGTCACAACATAAAGCCTTTACACAGTCTCTTACAATCACTTGCACTTAGCCTTGCAAGTATCACACATTATGCATAAATCATTTACAACTATTACTTGCACTTAGCCTTAGCATTGTACAATTGCGCTTAGCACTTAGCATCTCCCATTCGCCACTAGCTTACATCACCTAGCTATCTATTTATACATTACAAAAGAGGCCTAAACATGGGTAAAACCATGGGTCGACATCCCCATACCCGTTACATAAGCCCAAAACCCAAAAATCCCTAAAAAGGGGTCGAGATCCCGCAATCTCTGCTTCGACATGCGCTCCGTCTTTGATAGCCTGTCGAAGTCCAAAAATTAGGTCAAACATGATCAAGGATCCTCAAAACTTGGTCAAAGGACAACACCAACTTACTTTTGTTCCACCTATAGTAAAAACATACCCTGTGGTGCTCCTCCTATGATCTTTATCACCTACCATATCTCAATCAACATATCCCTATAGAACAATGTCTAAACCTCCAAAACATAATGCATGAGTAGCAGTATCTCTCAAATGCTTGAGAATCCACTTTACTACCTCCCAATGTTCTTTACCTGGATTGTTCATATACCTTATCACAACTCCCACTGCATGTGCAATATCTGGTCTTGTGCAAACCATTGCATACATCAAGCTTCCAACTGCTGATGAATAAGGGACCCTGGACATGTATTCTATCTCCTCCTATGTCTTGGGATACATTTCCTTAGTTAATTTGAAATGTATGTCCAAACATGTACTAACTGGTTTTGCATTCTATATTCTAAACCTCTCCAACACCTTCTCTATGTACTCACCCTGAGAAAATGTCAATTTGCAATTTTTCCTATCTCTTGTTATTCTCATACCAAGGATTTTCTTTGCAACACCCAAATCCTTCATCAAAATGAATTAGATAATTTCTTCTTGAGCACATTTATATCCTGCATATTAGACCCTGCAACAATCATGTCATATACATACAATAGTAGGATAATATAGCTTCCATTTTCTAGATTTTTAAAATAAACACAATGGTCAGAATGACATCTACTATAACCTTGTTCTATCATAAACCTGTCAAAATTAAAATATCACTGCATTGGAGCTTTATTTAGGCCATACAAGCTATTCTTCAACCTGCATACCAAATTTTCCTTCCCTTTGACCTCATACCCATGTGGTTGCTGCATATAAATCTCTTCCTCCAAATCCCCATGGAGAAAAGTTGTTTTTAGATCTAACTGTTCAAGATGAAAATCCTATACTACCACAAGACTTAAAATAGTCCTAATTGAAGTCATTTTAAGAAAAGGATTAAATATTTCATCAAAATCCATACCTTTCTTTTGTGAAAACCCCTTTACAAAAAGTCTAGCCTTGTACCACTTTTTTCCTCCATCTTCTACCTTGAACTTGTAAACCCATTTATTCTGTAATGTTCTTTTTCCTGTAGGAAACTGACCCAAATCCCAAGTCTAGTTATTTACTAGGGAATCCATTTCCTCTTTCATTCCTTTCTCCCACTTCTTTTTAGTGTCTACCCTCATTGCCTCTTAATAACATTCTAGTTCACCATAATCAGTTAACAATAAATAATACAATGAAGGAGAGTATCGTTTAGGGGGTCTACTTAACCTGGTATATCTTATAACAACACTTGCAGGAGTTTGAGGTACCTGTTTCTCCTGTTGTTGTGCATTTTTATTTTCTAGTACCTTTGGAATGTCTTTTTCAATGATCTCATCAAGCACTATGTATTCTAGTTTTTCTTTTTCCTGTTTCTTTCCCTGCAACTGATCTTTGTACATGAACTTCTCATTGAATATGTGTTGTGGGGAAATAATACCCTACGGACTAGCAATCTAACATTAGGCTTGCATGCAGATCATGACCTTAAAGAAATCACTTTTAACCTATCACCCCAAAACTCAAAACCTCTTTTTCACAGACAAGAATAGAAATGACCTACTAACCTTTTTACTGATATTTGGTGTAGATCCTCCGTTGCGCTTTGTCCGCTTGCTTGCGCTTCTCCTTCCAAAGACAATCCTGCAATGAAGACAAAACACTACGCATGCATGCTATTTTTCTACTTGAGGGTTAGAGATTAAGCATAAATCGAATAAAACATATAAAACTCATGCATTGGGATGAGAAAAATATTCTTTATTATTTTCAAGATGAATCAACTTACAATCAATGTTGAGACCGGCCACCGTTCCTTGATCCCGATCCTGGGCTCCTCCTCTTCTTTGTCCTCCAACTGCTTTGCTTTAATTCTCCTTAAGCTTGAGGAAAGGATAAAGGGTTGGGACAAATGGATTCGGCAATTGGGCAGAGTTTCTTCGCTATCTTTTTCCTCTTCCAAATAGTATCCCTACCCCTTCTTTTATAGGCTGGAAGGAGCTAGGGTTTTGGAAGAACTCTCGGCCATGCATGGCTGGGAGTTTCAGTTAACTGACCCATAACGTTTTGTCCCATCGACAACTTTCCTGTTTTTGTGCTTTGTTAGGTCAACGCGGGCTGTAGTAGAGCTGCCAGCATTCCAACGCGTGCAGTAGAAGGCCTGCCAGCATTCCAACGCATGCAGTAGTGAGTTAGGGTGCGTTTGGTTTAACTCAAAAGGATTTTCAAAGAGGTTCCTCAGCATGGCTTTGGCAAGGAAGGGATATGAGTTGGCCTGATGCCATGTAAGCATGTGTGGTGCAATTTAGGGTTATAAAAGATGCCCCCTAATGTGTGAGGTCATAAGAGCATCTGATGGCCGAAATACATTACCAATATTTATCAATCTGTACTGATATGTTGAATGAGTGAGCCCAAGAATCAGGAATCAGGAGGTGTCGTCTGCAAAAAATATCAAATGTCTCACCGAGGCGGGCATACCCATGCTCGAGATAAATTAGAACCATGGCTACCAATCAAATACACTGTAGATCCATGT
>SNQJ01S0151520.1:0-23063 GCA_010110895.2 Picea sitchensis
GTTAGCTTCCACCGAAACCAATATTGTATTTGGTCTTCACTAGCCCGAAGAACCAAGAGCGACTTGCTGGCCCCAAAATGAATTACTCGCCAGGATGGTAGGTGAAGAGGCTCCTTATGAGTTAATGAGGGATGGGGGTGAACCGCCCATTCATGGAGGCTTGAGACCTGACCACCACTGGGAAATTCATGCCACACGCAACCTCGCCGGAAAAGAAAAGGCAGGTGAAAGGTGTGGAAAGGGGGACACGAGGGGGATCACAGAAAAAGAGATCGGAAGAACTCTGGAACAAAATATAGAGTGAGCGATAGCAGAGAAGAAGGAGAGTAACCTTCGTTCTCTATCACTGAAGAACCGAGACAAAGAGTCTCAAGCATCGTGGTCTAGCTTGGGGGTGGCTAGTGGTAAATCCATTCGGAGTCACTGAGCCTATGGTTGGGTGGAAACGAGAACCCCTCTCAGCAGTTGCATCAAACTCGGTGTTTTTTGATAAGTGTTATATCTTGTATCTTGAATTTAAATATTCTGATATGTATGCTCATAGTCTGTGCAAATATTAATGGTTTCAGTATAAGACTGTTTGCATGGTGTTTTGATCAGAAAGGATGGCTGCATGCTTTTGCTAGAAAGACCATGTATGGCTTATGTTTATATATATATATATATATATTGAACTAATATATATTTTTCAAGTCTTCTCTAGGGAGATTTGTTCCCGTGTTTGTCTTACCCGATGCCTTGGATAGATTTCCCCACGAAGGCACCCTTTCGAGACCACTCCTTTACCTTCTAGAAGACCTTCTAGTTTGGTCTTCAAAACCTAGTGTAAATTGCCTAAGGACCCAAAGGAGGATCTTATAGTTCAAGTCTTGAAATCTTGCACGAGGGAGAATGGTCCTCGTAGACTCCAACATTTCGGCATTTCGATACTCGGGATACCCAAGGGCGAGTTCCCTTGCACTCGCAAGTCCCGAAATCCCGACTTGCGAAATCTCGAAATGACAACGTGTGGATGAGTTGGGACCTTTCGGTGGTTAGGTACCCAGGATACCCTCCCTCTCGCTAAATGCACGAATGAGATCCTTTCGAAGGATCTGAGGCCGGTTACAACTGTAAAAATTGAATGAAGGAACGCAGGCGATAATGCCTCGACCCTTTTTAACCTTCGCAAGTGACGAAGAAATTGAGACCGTCGATCCCAAGACCCATAGAAGTGCATGGACCGTCCAACTGTAGAGCATACATAGTGGCTGGTAAGCGTTTCGACATTTCGGCACCCGGGGAAGTAGAGGATAAGAACCCTTGTCCTCACGACTCACGAAATCCCGACATACGAAACCTGAAATGATGGGGCGTGGACAAGTTAAGATGATTCGGTATTTTGGCACCCGGGATACCTAGAGGCAATTCCCTTGTACTCACAAGTCCCGAAATCCCGATGGGTGAAATCCCAAAAGGTCAACACACGGACATGTTACGATATTTCATCATTTCGGAAATCGGAATACCCAAGGGTGTATTCCCTTGTACTCGCAAGTCCCGAAACCACGACTTGTGAAGTCCTGATATGGCATAGTGTGACTTGGATCTACATTTTGGCGTTTCGTTACCCGAGACCCCCAAAGGACAGTTTTGTTCTGTGTGTCTACTAGATGCAAAACCCCAAGATGGCCTAGTGCGCATAAAGCTGATACTTCGATGTTTCGGCTTTCGGAGTGTCGAAGGGCATGAAACCCTTGACATTTTATAACGCAAAATACCGAAAGGAGAAATCCCAAAATGAGCTTAGAAATGAATACTAGTTTTGGAGTTTCAGCTCTCGGGAAGCCTAAGTGCGAGACCTCTCGTCTGCGCATATCCCGAAATCCCGATATGCGAAACCCCGAAATAATAATAGCATAGATGAGATAGGGTGTTTCGGTATTTTAGCACCCGGGATACCTAACGGTAAGTTTTCTTGTGCTTGCCAATCCTGAAAACCCGGTTTGCGAATTCCTGAAATGGACTGAGCGACATATATATACATGTATGTAGGATTCAGAGCTTCAGTTCCTGAGAAAATCAGGTGCGAGACCTCCTGTCATCGCATATCCTAAAATCCCAATGGGTAGAGTGCCCAGACTTAATATGGGTCGCTGTTATTCACGTTAAGCGGTTAGATCCATTTTAGATTTTGGCCCTTCGAAAGACAATCTAGAAAAAAGGGAATACATGCACCGCGATTTCCTGAATCACGAAAGCCGATGAGAACCTCCCTGATAAGGCCTGTGGTCATAGCCGTCGATCATATGAATGTGGTTAAGGGATAACAGGGTCTTTATCAGGCCCCGTAGGAATTTGGGGAATTCTGTTCCTTGATGAAAAGAAGGAAAGAAAGCCAAAAATCTGAGTTCCCGTAGTGGGTGTGTTACATTGATTCCCTATCATCAACACTTTCAGGAAAATCTACATCTGAAGATCCAACAAGTACAATTTTTTTATTCTTCTTGAATAGAAGACCACAATCTTTTGTATCTTGAATATATCAAAGAACCTGTTTTGCTACATTCCAGTGTATTTCCATAGGTTCTTGCATAAATATGGAGAGAATTTTGATTGCATTTGATAAGTTTGGATGAGTGGTTGTCAAATAAATCAAGCTACCAATCAACTTCTTGTAACTACTGCTATTTACCAATTTCCCCCCTTCAAGTTTTGAAAATTTTGAATTTTGACCCATTGGGGTGAGAACAGATTTGCAATATGTCATGCCAAATATTTTCAATATCTCAGATGCATACTTGCATTGATTAATGAAAATGTTGTTTGAATTTTGAAATATTTCAACTCCAAGACAGTAGTGTAGTAATCCCAAATCTGACATCTTGAATCCAGCCTGTAATTCCTTCTTTACATGAACAATATGATTATCATTGTTTCTGGTAATGATCAAGTCATCAACATACATGAATAAAATTACCATGTGTTTACCTTGTAGGCACAAATATAGGGTATCATCAGATTCACTTCGTTGAAAGCCAACTTTGTGAAGATAATCATCCATTTTGGCATACCAAGCTCTAGGAGCTTGTTTCAATCCATACAACACCTTGATTAACACACAAATTCTTTGTTCTTGTCCTTTGAGATCAAAACCAAGAGGTTGAGTCATATAGACTTCTTACTATACATATCAATTGAGAAATACGCTTTTGACATCCATCCAATGTACTTTCCATCCTTTTTGAGATGATAATGCAAGTGCCATTCGAATTGTGTTCCACTTTTGATTTGAAAAGATCTTTTAATGACCGTGGTTGAGTTATTAAGCAAATGTTTATTAACCAATCAGGGAAGCTTAATGAAAGAGGAAGAAAACACGAGAGTATATCACATCCACGAACACATATACATAACTAAAATGAAGCAATAAGAACAACAAACCATAACAAGAGAAGTGATAACGAAGTTCAACAATCTCACCTACGTCTTCAGGCCTTTGTCTTAGTGGGTGAGGCTTCTTTATTTTTGTTCAAATCTTGATAAGTACATCGCAGTAGTGCCATAAGGCTACAAGACTAATCTGGTCTTGTTATTCCATATCTCTAGGACCCAACATAAGAAACAACACTCAACACGGATGACCTGAGGTCCCAGAAATGGTCCGCAAAGGTATGCTCCTCAACAACTTCCCTGCATAAAAATGGCTTTGGCTTGGCTTTGCTTCAACATAAATATGATAAGAATGCCCTCCATGGCATCAGTAAGGCTTGGTTTATATAGATCTGGTGTTGGTTAACATTCCCCAACTTCCTCCCAAAATATGGCCTCCAAAAAGGCCCAAAATCCCCCCAAAATGGGCAAAATCCACTATTAACAGGCATAAATCAATTAAAAATCCACTAAAACAAAGTAAATAACCCACTTTTGTTTAAATATAGGGCATAAGCCCCCAACATAGGTGCGCACCCCTAATTACTCGGTCACATGGCAATAGAGGTGGCCAAGCACCAACCCAAAGGGCTGTGCGCTGCCCCCTTAGCCCAAAATCATAGGTCACATGGTGGTTGTTCATATGGTCGTGCCCTTAGTCTATGCCTCACCTCTAGTCTTAAACCTGGTCTTATGGCGGAGGGTGCGCCCTTATCCATGGCCCCAAACTTCACGCCAACAATTGTAGAATGCGCCCGAGTGTAGGTCATGTGGTAGTGCACTAAACCATGGGCTGGGGCATAGCCCCCAACCCCCTCCTTTTTGTGCCATAACATATTTTCCAGTTTATATAATATAGTTTGGAAAGTATTAAACACAAAATACTTTAGCTCATTGGTGGTTGGTCCATTCCCAAATCTCAGCTCGACCAAAAGGTCATGGGGTCGAACCCCATGAGCTACAAAATTTTGTCCAGTCAGTCAATGAGGGGGTGCCACGTGCAACCCATGTCTGGGCCACGTGGCACCCTTTCATTGGTCCATGAAGTGCCACATATCAATGTTGGACTGGTCCACAATGTGCCACTTATCCACACTGCATTAATCCCTGTCACTTCCTAGTCACCCTGCTGCTGTGCTGCCACATGTCACTATGCTGATGTCAGTAGGATGACGTCATGCTGACGTTTTTTCCTGTTGACCTGTTGAATTTTTAACTCTTTGGGAAAACGGTCAGAGTGCGATAACTCTTGCATACAATGTCTATTTGAGAAAGTAAATATATGGACGAAATCAACGCGACGAGCCGGTCTCAATGGAATTAGTTTCGTTCGAGTCCAAGAACTTTCATTTTTGAGCCTTTTCTAGACTTGGGAATCCTCCTGGATTCGATTTTGGATCACACCTCCCCACTAAGGACCTTTTGGTCCCCAAAAGGTTACTGACCAATCAACAAGCTCGGGATAGGCCACCTGACTTGTCCTTTGTCTCTGAACTCTGTCCTGTGCACCTGTCTCATCAAGATCAATTGTAACACAATCATGACAACTGATAGCATATTGTTAGCCATTTGAACCCTGCCACATTTCACTGAAGCCACTATCAACTATGTATACAACATTACTAATAATAGCATCAAAAAGACCACTGCAAATGAGCTAATGTCCTTATAATATTTTCACAACATGAGCTTATCTTGAAGCAAACTGTGATTGATTTTCCATTCAACAATCATTTCCTGTTCTTGCTTAAGATTGATTACTTCATTTGAAACAATTATTGGTTTGTTTCTTGCTTGCAATGCCTTCTTTAATTGTCTCATTGTTTGAAGTGTTTTATTTGCCTTAACATGATGAGCATGAACCACATAATCTTGACCTGCTTTGGTTAATTGATATTGATTCTTTGTCATGTAGAAGATTTCCTTTCGATCATATAAATATGGACTACCTAAGACCATTCCACATTCACTTAATGACACTACATCACATGTTACCTCGTCCACATACTTATATGAAATTGAAAATTTGATTGTGCACTGCTTTGTTATGTGCATTTGATGATGATTGCTTATCCATTTAAGTGTGTCAGGATTATGATGTACTTGTGTTTTTAACCCTAATTTCTTAACCAATTCTTCTGAGATTAGGTTAGATTGAGATCCACTGTTGATTAATGTGTCTATCTTAGTGTGTCGCATGATTACCATTATATGAAACAAGTTACTTCTACAATCAATTCCTTCACCAATTTTACCTGTCATACCAACCAATGAGACCTTTGATTCATCACCTGAATCCGATCCCAAGTCAGTGGGTCATGTTTTCGAAGCAACTATTTGCCTTCCCTTCTTTTCCTTAAACCACTTTGGCCTCTTCTCAGGATGCAACTGCCAGCAAAGGTCCTCATCATGCCCCTCTTTCTTGCAATGCTTGCAAGAGGGTTTCTCTTCCTTTCTTGCCACTGAACTTGTCTTTTTTCCTGTCCACTTCCTCTTGTCCTCTTTCCTTGAAGACGATTCCCCTGATGCACCTACTTTCCTTGCTTCAATGTATGTTGCTTGAACATAAACCTCATCAAGGTTAGTGGGTCCAAACATGAATACAATATTTTTAATATGTGCAGGTAAACCTCCTATATACTTCATAAGGGTTTCCTGTGTATGTAAAGGGATATCTAACATCAATTCCATTTTTCGAAAGCCATCAGTATACTCTTGCAATGTTTGTCCTTTTCTTAGTTTTAAAGATTGCCATTCAATTAATGATTTTTATTTATAACCTAAAGGATAGAATTGTTTCCTAAGTGCAAAAATGAAGCTTTTCCATGATGAAAATACATTACCCACTTGTTGCGTTCCATTTTGCAACTTGCTTTTCCACCAGATGAGAGCTGTACCTACAAGTCTCAAAGATGCCAACTTGATTTGTGTGGCCTCATCCTTGATCCGTTTCACATTGCAGTAAACCTCCATCTACCTAAACCAATTGTCAAGTCTCTCTGCATTAACTTCACCATCATATATGGGTAACTCAAATTTAACATCAAGTTTTAAAAATGACATTTCATTCTTATGTTTATGAACATGTTTCTTTGCATTGGATTTAGAACTTGAACTTGAAGAAGAAGGAGAAGAAGGAGGTGATGACGAAGGTGAAGGAGGAATCTGAGGAGGATCCTCTCCCTCTTCACTTTTTCCCTTTGAAGATTCACCCAAAACTGGTTTCTTTCGTTCCAAGTAATCCTCGTACAAAACTTTCATCATCTCTGACATAGCAAAGAAAGTTTTTCGAAACTCTTTCTCATCTTGAGAAAGCCCTTCTTCCGATGCCATCTTCTCACTGTGAGAAGCTCTCTTTTTCAATCCAATTAATGGATTCTCTGCAACAAGCTCGCCTTCACCATGCTATAGCTTTTCCCTTGTTAACATGCAAAACTCAAATCCAAATGTCAACTAGCTCTGATACCGCTTGATTCGAAAATATCTTTTAATGGCTATGGTTGAGTTATTAAGAAAGTGTTTATTAACCAATCAAGGAAGCTTAGTGAAAGAGGAAGAAAATGTGAGAATATATCACATCCATGAACACATATATAGAACTAAAATGAAGAAATAATAACAACAAACCATAACAAGAGAAGTGATAACTAAGTTCGACAATCTTGCCTACGTCTCCGGGCCTTTGTCTTAGTGGGTGAGGTTTCTTTATTTTTGTTCAAAGCTAAATAAGTAGATCACAATAGTGCCATAAATCTACAAGACTGATCTAGTCTTGTTCTTTCATATCTCTAGAACCCAGCAGAAGAAACGACACTCAAAACGAATGACCGAAGCTCCCAGAAATGCTCCGCAAAGGACTGCTCCTCAACAACTTCCCTGCATAAAAATGTCTTTGGCTTGGATTTGCTTCAACATAAATATGATATGACTGTCCTCCATGGCCTCAAGAATACATGGTTTATACATATCTGGGGTTGGTTAACATTCCCCAACTTCCTCCCAAAATATGGCCTCCAAAAAGGCCCAAAATCCCCCCAAAATGGGAAAAATCCACTATTAACAGGCATAAATCAATTAAAAATCCACTAAACCAAAGTAAATAACCCACTTTTGTTTAAATATAGGTAATAATACCCCAACATAGGCGAGCGCCCCTAATTACTCGGTCACATGGCAATAGAGGTGGCCAAGCGCCAACCCAAAGGGTTGTGCGCTGGCCCCTTAGCTCGAAATCATAGGTCACATGGTGGTTGTTCATAGGTCCGCACCCTTAGTCTATGCCTGGCCTCTGGTTCTAACCCTGGTCTTATGGTGGAGGGTGTGCCCTTACTCTACGCCTGGCCTCTGGTCCTAACCCTGGTCTTATGGCAGAGGGTGTTCCCTTATCCATGGCCCCCGTGCCCCAAACTTCATGCCAACAATTGTAGAATGTGCCCGAGTGTAGGTCATGTGGTATCGAACTAAACCATGGGCTGGGGTGTATCCCCCAACCCCCTCTTTTTTGTGCCATAACATATTTTCCACTTTATATAACATAGTTTGGCAAGTATTAAACAATAAATACTTTGGCGCATTGGTGGTTAGTCCATTCCCAAAGCTCTACTCGACCAAAAGGTCATGGGGTCGAACCCCATAAGCTGCAAAAATTTTCCCAGATAGTTAATCAGGGGGTCCCACGTGGTAGTCCATGTCTGGGCCACGTGGCACCCTTTCATTGGTCCATGAAGTGCCACATGTCAATGTTGGATTGGTCCACAATGTGCCACTTGTCCACACTGCATTGATCCCTGTCACTACCCAGTCACCATGTTGTTGTGCTGCCACATGTCACTATGTTGATGTCATGCTGACGTCAGCATTGAATTTTTTGCCTATTGACCTGTTGACTTTTTAACTGTTTGGGAAAATTGTCAGCGTGCTATAACTCTCGCATACAACATTTGTTTAAGAAAGTAAATATATCGCCGAAATCAATGTGACGAGCCGGTCGCAATGAAATTGGTTTCGTCCAATTATAAAAACTTTCATTTTTGAGCCTTTTTTGGACATGGGAAGCCTCCTGGATCCAATTCTGGATCAACTTTGTTGTTGGTGAAAAAGTTTCTTCATAATCAGTCCCTTCTTTTTGGGAAAACCCTTGGCTACAATTCTTTCCTTATGATGGGTTTAACATATGACAGGTTTAACATCTGGAGAATAATCAACAATTTTCCATGTCCCATTTTCTATCATGGATTTATACTCATCAATCATTGCTTGTTTCCATTCTCCATGTTTTTCTGCCTCTTTGAAAGTTGAGGGCTCAGTGAAAGCATGTGATACTAAGGAAACAATTTCTACATTCTTATTTGAACTTATTGTACCCATTTTGTTTCGTTCATCAGGTCTCACATCTTTCAAAAGTTGAATATCCCACTTAGGGAGTTGATGTTTACTCTTTTAGGGATCTGAATTATCACTATTATTAAAGATAAGATTAATAAAGATATAAGATCTTCTTTCCTCTACAGTATTCGAAGGTGGAGTGTCATTATCTGATGAACTATTGGATGAAGATTCAGATGAAATTTTTGATAAAGAAGAAGGTAAACTTGATGAATAATTATCATGTTCTGAAGAAGTCCAATCAATTTCAAACCATGTTGTTGACTTGGTTGATTGTGCATCTTAAGATTTTATTTATCAACTTGTTTGTCCAATATTTCAAGAAGGATTTCTATTTATAAAACACTCTTTCTTTCTGTTTTGCCAAATATAACATCTCGACTGACCATAAATTTTCCGTCAGATAAAATGTGATATCCAAGAGATCACTTTCTTAAGTAAACGATAGCATGAAATACTTCAACACACTATGAGGGACTTAAATTTTTGAAGGTTAACATGGATCGTGCCATTCCCAACAAAGTGTGATTCATCCTTTCTATTACTCCATTCTACTGACGAGTATATACATTTTTCAATTTCCTTCTGATTCCCTTTTCATTGCAAAAAGTTTGGAATTCATTGGAAGTGAATTTCCCTCCATTATCAGATCATAATGTGACAATATTTTCCTTAGCTTCATTTTCAACCAGACGTCGAAAAATCTTGAACCTTTCAAAGATTTCTGATTTTGAATTTAAAAAATAAATCCAACTCATTCTACTATAATCATCAATGAAGAGTAGAAAATATTTAAAACCACCTAGAGAAGTCTCTAGGGGTCCACAAACACCACTATGAACAAGATGCAAACATCTGTTTGCATGCCATGAACATGTTGGAAATTTCTATCTATTTTGTTTCCTGTAAATTTAAGTTTCACATCTTGCATTTCCTTCTTAAAAGTAGGAAGTCCTTGTACCATTCCCTGTTTTTGAAGTTGAGAGAGACTTTCAAAATTAAAATGTTTGTATCGGACAAGCCATAACCTTATTGGTGAAGTACTTGAATCCACAGTTCCCGCAAAATCTTGCTTCCGAGGAATGAATTTTCCTTTCATCCGAAGAATATTTACATCTTCATATCCTGTCATTACATTCTTTAAATTCTGTTTGGTGTAGTTTATTTTCACCCACCCATCTTCCATGATGATTTGATGTCCTACTTTTCAAATCGTTACCATGGACAACAAATTCTTCTTGAATGTTGGTACATACCAAAAATTCGATAGCATTT
Source organism: Picea sitchensis (assembly GCA_010110895.2). Lineage (NCBI taxonomy): Eukaryota > Viridiplantae > Streptophyta > Pinopsida > Pinales > Pinaceae > Picea > Picea sitchensis. The sequence continues at coordinate 10,072 of SNQJ01S0151520.1, forward strand.
TCTCTCCAATTCCAGAAAGAGAGACTTTCACTGAACCTTTTCCACAAGGTGTGTGTGTGTGTTGTATCATCATCCAAAAATACCGAATTTAGTTGACATTCTTGAAATGTGCAAAAGAATTCACGTCGGGAAGTCATATGTTGAGTAACTCCAATATCCAAGCATCTTCATAATCACTTTTAAGAGAATAAGTGGAGACTTTTAAAGCTGATGATTTTGAATGCTGAAGTGCAGTAAATACATATTTTGAAGCATCATCCTCTTGATCATTAACATAATGTGTCGAAATTGATTGTTGCTTAAACTTTGGTATTTTCTTGATTGGAGTGCGACAATCTTCTACATAATGACCAATTTTTTTGTATCATTTGCATACAACCTGACTGAAATATCTGCCTCTTCCATACTGATTATTGTAATTTTGAGGTCGTTCTGATTGGCTTCTCCTGAAGTTGTTTGATCCTCGTTGAAAATTTGTGTTTCCTCTTCCTTGACTTCTTCCTCTTCCTTGATCATTTCCTCTTCCTCTTCCTTGACTTCTTCCTTGACCTATGTTAGTAAATTGAGCTCCTCTTCCTAGGGAACTTCAAGTTGAAGGCTTACTAGTACTTCCTTCTATGAGAAAGATGTCTTCACCGACTTGTTTCTTCTTCCTAAAAGTTTTATTATGTTGAGCTAACAATTCACTCAACTGATCAAATGTGATCTTCTCTAAATTTCCCGTCAACTGCAAAGTTTCCAAGAAATGTTTATAATAGGATGACAACCCCGAAATCAAGATCGTTGTCATCAAACTATCATCTACAATAGTAAATCCTGCCTTAGATATATCTTGTTTGATGTTCTTTAGTATGGAAATGTACTCAAGCACATCTCCACCTTTGGTCAATTTTTGTTGAAGCAGTTTCAATTGAAGGTCAACCCTTTTTGTTTTGGTTTGAGTGTCAAATAGATCTTTAAAATTTTTCCATGTAGATCGTGCATCAGAGGAATTTTCAATGTGAACAGACATTTCTTCATTTACAAATGATTTAATTAATGCTAATTCCTTTTCATCTTTTAGCTCCCATTTAGATAGTGGTGCTACGTCAATGGGTTTATTTGTTTTTACATTGCCATTACATATGTGTTACCATATCTCATTATAAATCAAAGTACTTTCCATATGTCGTTTCCATGTTTTGTTGTTTTTAAAGCCTTCGAGTTTATCATACTTGGAAAACAAATTTATAACTTTGGACATTGCAAATGTTTGTGTAAATAAAAAATTATGCGTCAAATAAGATCATGCACCACACGAAAAAGAAGATTGAAACACAACAGAGAATGCACTGCAAAAAGAAGGCAAACTATAGGGGATTCACCTTCACGCTTGAAAATGAGTGATTGATCTTTGCACTTGGCTCAAATTGACTCTTAAAAATTGGTTACAATTTCACAATTGACATATGAGCTCTCTTTATTTCTTCTTGCACCGCCGACACACCACTTTATCCTTACATCGATTCAGGTATGACAAATGCGATTTGCTTCAATATATTTTTGGTGAGTTCGCTAGACAGATCGTTGGACGGATTGCCAGAGTTGAATGGTTAGATCATTGCAACGGATTGTTGATTAGATCACGGGATAGATCTTTGAATGGATCGATAAATCTCTGTAAGGTTTGCAGAAAATGGATTTACAGCTTGCAGTCTTAGTGATCACAAACTCTGTAACCCTCCATGCAGCCATTGTTATTTGGACTCTTCAAAATTTTCAAGTTAAATCCAAAGATTTGCATGTTATTACATAGGCAAATCGGTTAGAGGGGAAATTAAATTTGAAATCCTCATCTCTAGATGTGGTCATATCAATCTCTGGACCTCACACACTATAATGGATGCTAGAGCTTGCGAGGGTTCTCAGACCGTATGAGATTATCGTTCTTCAAGACCCTAATTCTGCAAATGATGATGTTAAATAAACCCTATCTGCCCTAGAACGTTATCTTCTGCTGGCAAGATTTGTAGTTTCAGAGGATGCCGATGACTGTATTCATTGGCTTGGGCTGATGGTAGTGAGGGTAGTAAAATGCTATCTATAACGAATGGAATCTATTTTCTTTGAGCCAACAACCACTGCTGCATGTACACATGTATAATCTCTGGGGAATACTAATTAATTTGTTGATTGGATGAGAAAGGTAGATGGTCGACTTCTTTTGGCGAAGAACAAATGTTGGAAATTGAACCAGAAATTTTGACAGTAAATGAAAGTTTTGGAATGGACCTGGGATAGATCAGAGGCACAGGGTCACTAAATAGATCACAGGAGGGATCACATGGATAGATTTTGGTTCCTTACTAGAATTGAGTGGTTTTCTCCAAGTCTTCTTGAAAAAAAATGTAGCAATATTCTGCTATAGATTTACTCAAAATATATATATTTTTTTTAACTTGAAAATAAATAAATCTGGATTCACCTATAGATTTACTCAAAATATATATATATATAATTTTTTTTTTTTTTTTCTTCATAAAAACTTGAAAATTTACATACCAATCAAAATCTCGATGCAACATAGTTTTTCAAGAGATTTCCACGCATCACCATGCTGTGATACCACTGTGATACCAATTGAAGAGTGTCCATATACATTAAATACAGATTTTAACAATTTCCCATTTTGTTGCTTCTAAGAAGTGACTCTTTTCTAGACTCAATATCTAATCTAACTAAATACATTCTAGAAAATCCTAAGTATAATAAAATAATATTATACTAAGTACTTTAGGATCATAATATCTAACAATTTGAAGATAAGTATAGTATGCGTCATAAACCTCCTTTAGAAGGGTTCCCCTATGATGCACCATAAAAAATTCCATGGAATATATATATATATATATATCCCTTTTCATAAATAAAAATTATCTTCTCCCAACCCACTTTTATTTTTCCACGTTTCTATTTGAATTTAAATTCTTGTTCCTCTTTCTTCTACTTTTTTTTTGTAAGTATGTAATTTATATTAAGCTATTCACATAATGTACATACATGGTTGTTGTCCTCAATATCCCAGATAGAAAATGCTTTTCCAAAAAGAACCCAAAAAAATCCATAACTGTCTACCTACCCAAAGAGGGAAACCGAGCTTCAATCAAAATTGTGATCAGTCATGACTGTAAACATTCAGAAGTCTATGAAGCTAATTAACAGATTGTTGGACATGAATTTTTGGGATACAATTTTGGTAAAAATCCTAAGTATAGAAGAAGTGCATACAAGAGGTGTGCATAGGAAGAAGGAAGACTAGGGAGTGGGTAATTGAGGCACATCCATAAGTATAGCACATAGTAAGTGGAATAAAACAGAGAATAAAGTGGAGAGAAGAATAAAGAAAGAGAAGAAAGAAGACGAAAAGGAAGGATGACGTATCGACATGCTAAATATGGAAGGACACACAAAATTAGGAAGAATAACAGTCAGAGTGCAAAAACAACATGCAGACGGAAAAACAAGTGAAAACAACCCTAACAACTAGTGTTATAACCCTAAATTGCACCACACATGCTTACCTGGCATCAGGACAACTCATATCCCTTCTTTGCCAAAACTCTGTTGAACAACTCTTTGAAAATCCTCTTGTGTCAAGGCCCATGCGCCCTAACCCATTACTGCACGCGTGTACACGCTGGTTGACTCACAACAACCCGCGTGTACCTAACAAAGCACGAAAAAAGGAAAGTTGCCGACGGAACAAAAAGCTATGGGTCAGTTAACTGAAACTCCCGGCCATGCATGGCCGAGGGTTCGTCAAAAACCCTAGCTCCTTCTAGCCTATAAAATAATGGGTAGGGGTACCATTTGGAGGAGGAAAAAATATAGCGAAGAAACTCTGCCCATTTGCATAATCCATTGTCCCAAACCTTTAGACTTTCCTCATGCCAAAGGATATTTAACGCAAAGAAGTTGAAGGATAGAAGAAGAGGAGCCCAGGATCAGGTTCAAGGAGTGGTGGCCGGTCTCAACTTTTGTAAGTTGATTCACTTTCAGTAATAAAATAATGCTTTTCCCGTCCCAAATCATAAATTGTCTATAGTTTGATTGATTTACGTTTGATTTCTAACCCTTGAGTACAGAAGTAGCATGCATGCGTAGTTGTTGTTTGTCTTGAGTGCAGGTCATCTGTGGAAGGAGCAGCGCAAGCAAGTAATCAAAGCACAACGGAGGATCTACATCAAACGCCGATAATAAGGTAGGTGGTCCTTTTCCATGCATTTACTGAGAAAGAGGGATTTAAATCTTGGGATGTAGGTAAAAAAGTAGTTTCTATTCGGTCAAATCTACATGCAAGTCTGACCCTAGTTTGCTAGTCCGTAGGGTGTTTTTCCCAACAACAAAATTGGCGACCATACTGGGGAGAATACTCTTTAGGGTTCCTGGATTTATTTAAGTTTTTGGGTAGTTTAGAGACTAGGTTTTCTGTTTTTCTTTGCCTGTCTTTTTCTTTTATTTCTATAAAGTCTGAGCTACCAGGGAGTCTGGTTTTCCATACCAGCTTTCCCTGACTTTTGCTTGACTGTATTTTTTGGGACACACAGAGGTACACGTGGCCTGCAGAAGGCCTGAACGCGTGTACCCGCACCCTATCCTCTGACAACCCACGTGTGAACGCTAGCTGTAGAGATAGCAGTAGCGTGTAGGAGTTCATAGAACCTTAGAGGCAATCCTCCTCTTCCTTGTCAGAATTACACATTCTCAGGGGGTTTTCTGGAATCTTGTCTGAGTCTTGCTTGTTGACAGTCCTATCTCAGACTGCTTTTTTTGCCTTATTATTCCTTGCATTATTTGTTTTTCCTGTTAGAAAGAGCATCCAAGCCTTCAAGGGATCCTGATTATCAATACCAGAGGCCTTTGCCTAGTCTGGACTGCCTATTTTCATATTTTTCCTTAGAATTTAGATATACACGTGGCCTGTACAAGGTCAGCCCACGTGTACACGCTTTCTGTCTCTGTTCAGCACGCATTTGCACGCGTGCTGTTTTAGTGACAGTCGCGTGCCTGTACATGCTACTTTTTGCTCAGGGTGGGGCAATCATCCCCTCCTTTGATAAGAAGTATTCCTCTCAGGTGTTTGAATATAGGTTTGAACAGTCAGTAGCTTAGGATTCATCTTACCCTTAGCTTGCTTTTTCTCAGTTAATAGTTGACATAATTTTTTTTTTTTTTGTTTTATGGTTTTTAGACAAGCGTGAGAGTCATTGTTTTTCAATTGCCATTGAGTGATTCTTTACTCTGATTCTTTGCGGTCTGCGCTTTAAGCCAGAATTGTTTTTCTTGGTTTTTTGCTTGTCGGTATTTTCCCTTTCTTGCTTTACTAGCGTTTAAATAAAATAAAAAAAAAGCTCTTTTCATTTTCTTCTTTGGTTAAAGAATGTGTTTATGCATCATTAGCTAGGGAAAAGTCTTTTATTTCGTAAGTTTTTTGCAGTTTACTTAGATCATAAGTAGCTCGTAGTCGAGCGAAATTCCTTTGAGTTTGCTGTATAAAATCTTAGAAAAATTAACAAAAAAAAATCTTTCTTTGTGAAAAGTTGTTGAAATTTTGCATTTCGTAAAAGTTTTTTGTTTCCAGCTTTTTCATTCATTTTTTCTTCCGTCTTTTACATATCATCAGTTTCACCCTCATACCCCTTGATGTAATATAAAGCCATAAAATCAACGCTAATTTTAAAATCTACTAGACTTTTATGTTTGTAGGGTTCACAAACTAGTTCAGGACTAGGGCCTTGGATTAGGTTGGAGAGGAAACTCTTCAAGGCCATTCAAAACCAAACATTGGAGTCTGAGATAGGGAGTGTCTAAGTACAGTTTCGTGGAAGTTATCCGGGACCCCCCTCTAACACAGGGGATAAACACGAGGTTGCGTGCGGAAAGGTAGCGGAGATAACCCCTCCAAAGCCGGACCAATCGTAGTGGAGAACACATATAGAGGGCTTGTTTTGGGATTCCGTCGTTTGCATTTTCCATGGGGCTTCGTGGGTATCGAATCCATTCGAGGTCCTCAGTTGTCTTCCGGACCATTTTCTCTCGATACCCTTGACAGGTTTTGGGCTCGATACCCTGCTCATTGTGGTCTACCCAACTTTCGACTGTACCCGATTGGTGACTGTTCGTGTGCTGGCAACCTAGTTGCGAATCTTTTTAGGGACATACACAGGTGACTGCGGGGGTATACCGCGGTACCTAGGATAGACATCGGGCCATGCTTTGCAGAGTATACTCGGAGGGTGCTTTCGTGTTCGATTTGCACTTGCACCGGTAAGTTGCTCTAGTGTTGGTTGTTGTAACTATTCTTCCAAATAGTTTAGTGATTGCTTGTCTTATCTCTTAGGGGCTTCTTTTTTAGTGTATGTTGCTTTTGAATGTTTAGAATACCTTAGCGTGTCTTGGATCTTCTCACATAGTGGAGGATCCCGAGCTCCACCAGTCACAAAGGCTTCTTGGCCTACCACCGGTTACACTGGAGCCACCCTCGCCACCATTAAGGCCGAAGCTAGACCAACAAGGGTCTTTTGAAGCGACTGGGTTACAAACCTTTGTTCCCGAACAACTCCTAGAGGAATCAACCATTTTGAACCTTGAAGCAGCTGCTCTTGGCTCGGTTGAAACCCCAACCACTAATATCTTGGCACCGTTTATTGTACCAATCCAATTTCACGAATGCCAGACAGTGCCTCAAACAACAATGGAAACAAATGCTGTTACTCCTTCTGGGAATTCATCAATTCCCATCACAGTTGCCACCACAGGAGAGTCATCTCCTAACTTACCATTGTCGGTCTGAGCCACTTTGGTCTCGGCTGCAACTATGTCACACAGTGGACCGAACCCTTCTATGGCGGCGGTCACAACCCCCTTCACACCTAGTGCAACAGGCCCTCCGTTTTCATACGGTATGCCTAGTTCGGGAACAAGTCCTGTACTAACCTACTCCACTTTACAGACTTTGGGTCTGGGGGAAGGGAGCTCTAGTGCTCCTCTACAAGGTCACCTTGGGGGCACTCCTGTCCCTTTCAATTCTTTTCCTTACGTAGGAGGTCATATCCCTCCTTCGTCCCCTTCACTTGGTGGTCCACATCAGCAGTCCGCCGGGCAGCCTACACACTCTAGTTTATTTGGAGCAGGGAGTCAGGGACCCCCTTCGCACAATATGCTGGTAGGTTCAACACTGTTTTCTTGGAACATAATGTTTGGTAACAACACTTTCTCGTTAGCCGCTTTACCGTCTGGGGGCAACCCCATTTTTGGACAGTTTACTCCTGCGCAGGGTACTATTCTTGCGCAGGGGGCACACATAGCAGGACCTTGGAATTCAGGACAAGGATCCGTTCCCTCCTCCAGAATGCCGTTCTGGGGTAATTCTTTCAACAGTCAATGGAACCCCGGACATACTACTATGCCTCTCCCCGCAGGACTGGCATGGGGTAATCCTTCCCAAAGTCCTCCGAATACAATGCATGCCCAACACTCTATGTCCTTTATGGGAAATCAGTCGACGATGTCTCCACAGATGCAAAATCCTTATGCTGGTCAGGGCCATGGTTTCTACCAGAACCCAGTCCAGCAGCCAAACTTTTCCTGGCAACTTGGTGCCAGTCAAACTCCAGGACCCTTTTTCCTAGGTTATCAGCAACAACCCAAACTACCATTCCTGACGACTTTACACTTGCCATATTTGACAAGGTTGTTAAATGATCCTATTTGTCACGATCCACGTTGGCCTCCTATGCCGAAGAAGTTGCCTTTGGACATTCCAAAGTTCGAGGCCAAGCCTAATGAAGATCCAGGTGATCATGTGACTACCTTTCATCTTTGGTGCTCATCTAACTCATTGAAAGATGACTCCGTACAGTTGCGATTGTTTCAATGTACTCTTATTGGGAGTGCCACGAAATGGTACATCGAGCTCGATCGCTCAAGATACTCTTATTTTGGCGAACTGGCGATGGCCTTCCTTAACCATTTCTAGTTACCTGTGAGATACGACACTGGCACAGAGCTGCTCGCCAATTTCGAACAGACAACAACAGACCATATCTCTGATCATATCCGAGAGTGGAGACGCCGGAAGAGTCTAATCAAAGTACCAGTCCCACTAGCATTCCTGCTTGAGTGGTTCCTTAAGTCTTTGGTCCCATAGTTATCCAAAGACGTCGCAACATCCAGAGGTTTCTCCGAAGAAGATTCCATCATGAGGGCTCAACAGTTTGAGCTCATCTATTCTCAGTCTGGTTTATTATACAACATCTTTCCAGATGTGCCACATTCGATACTGGATAAAACTAGACAGAGAGCTGGACCACATGCCGATGGTATTGTTGGTTCAACACAAACCAAGCCTGCTGAGAAATTGACAAAACAGTTGCAACAATTATCCATACAACACACAACGTCCAGCCAAACTACTGCTTTGGCTACTCCCCCTACCCAAACATCGGAAGTACACACCATGCAGTCGACTAACCGAAAGGCCACCCAGTAGCCTGAAGGGAAGAAAAAACAACGAAAGAAGGGTAAGAGGGATAAAAAACCCATTGATAATGCTGGCGGGGACAACATAGAAAAACGGAAGGCGAGGTATCGGTGCAAATTGTGCACGGAAGACCACCCGACCCATCTTTGTCCTCGACTTGCAGAGGTTCAAAAGTTTGTCACACAACAACAACAAGCAGTGTTGACTAATCCATTTCAACATGGGAAAAATCTAACTCAAGCCTCTATAAGCATAGAACGGGGTAGCCAAGAAACCTACCCGCCTCCAAACAATCCCTCATCCGCAAATGTATATATGTTTAGGGGTGATGCTTTCATATCAACTAAAGCGCACGACTATAGTAAACCAAGTGCTTCTGAGAAGGGTAAAGAAGTTGATCTCCTGTCTCTTCCTCTACAGATTGAGAAGATGTTGGGAGAAACAATGATAGACATTCCAAAGGGTGCATTTAAAAAAGCTTCTCAAAACCCAAACGCAAGGGCCACCCAGAATTACTCTGTGGTGGAGGATTTATCACAAACCCTTTGTGCGATGTCTGCTTTGGAGGTCCTCCAAAGCTGCCCTGCTAAGAGAAAAGCCTTGTTAACCGCTTTAGGCTCTACTGAGACTTGTAATCTAGGCACCATCATGTTAGATACAACCGACTTAAAACCTCATCTGCCTTACCACGTCACATTTCAGATAATAGTGGCTCATCCCACGAAAACATTTACTTGCAATATCTTCCGCACGGTGGTCGACGAGGGCGCCTCGACATGCGTTATGTCGTTAGCATGATGGAAGGCCATCGACCAACCCATTTTGTCTCCATCACCTACTCTCCTCACTACTTTCGACAGTCATTCATTCCGACCACATGGCATCATTCCTTCTTTCCCTGTGCAGTTAGGAGGGAAAACCGTGTGTGTCGAAGTAGAGGTAGTCGATGCTCCCCTCGACTATAATCTCTTGTTAGGATGAAGTTGGACTTATGCTATGCAAGCTTTGGTTGCTACAATTTTCCGAGTCTTGTTGTTTCCACACAAGGGTTGGATAGTGACCATCAATCAATTGTCTTTCTCCAGATCTGACCCAGCTTTGGGGGCATCCACGGTCCCGATGATTGATAATCCTCAACCAGGTGTCATTAACGTAGGAGTTGGTTTGTGCCCATACTTGATGGGTACTTTCGATTTCCCACCTCCTCATGATGATATCAAATTTATATCTAATCAACCACGATGGATGAGACAGGGCACTCAGGCATGTCCATGCCCTTGTCTGCCGTTGAGGTAGCGTACTCTTTAGTCCAGCCAGCTTCAACTCACCCTGATCGGACTCCTGCACAAGAGTTAGATCCATTTCTAGAGCCTATTTAGGCTCAGGGTTCTCTCGCTAACGTAGATTCGTTAGACTTAGTCTTGCCTTCTGATGAAGTAGTAATCGAAGAAATGACTAGTCCGGACAAACCTTGGGAAGATCTTCATCACAGATCATATTTTCTCCCAGAGTTAAGTCAAATCGAAGCAGGAGAATTCACCATTACCATGACGGGAGATCAGCCATGTCCTATTAATCTCTTAGCTACGCAGTAAATCTATGCTGAGGGCAATATGGCGACTATCGCTGAAACTATACCCATCAACATCTCCCGAAACCCTGGCGTCATGGAGAATGTCTTCGTCGGAGCGGATTGCTCCCCTGAAGAGATTCAAATTTACACAGATATTTTCAAATAATTCCGCGACGTTTTTGCCTGGTCTTATGAGGAAATGCCAGGTATCGATCTGAAAATAGTTGAACATGAAATCACAACGTATCCTGATGCCAAGCCTGTTCGACAAAAAATTCGTCCAGTCAATCCCAAGAAAGCAGTAGCCATCAAGATTGAGGTTGAGAAATTGCTAAAGGCAAGTTTTCTTTATCCTTTCCATTTGACTCAATGGGTGTCAAATCCTGTGCCGGTCAATAAAAAACAAGGCATGATTCGTGTATGTATTGATTTTCATGATTTGAACAAGGCATGTCCCAAAGATAATTTTCCAACACCATTCATTGACCAGATCATTGATGAATGTGCCGGTTGTGAAGCCTTTTCTTTCATGGATGATTTTTCGGGATATAATCAAATCCAAATCAAACCCGAAGACCAACAGAAAATGACATTCATTTGTCCGTGGGGTACATTCGCATATCGTAAGATGCCTTTTGGTCTTAAAAATGCCAGAGCCACATTCCAGCGGACCATGTATTTTTCTTTTCATGACCTCAAACATATAGTCGAGGCCTATCTAGATGATTTAGCATCACGCTCTCGCAAGCGAACGGATCATCCCACACACCTTAGACTAATATTCGAACGCTGTCGCTACTTTAGGATTCGCTTGAATCCAAACAAGTGCATCTTTTGCGTAACGTCAGGACGTTTGTCAGGTTTCATCGTATCAACAACAGGGATCATGGTTGATCCTCTTAAGGTGGAGGCAATAATCCAGTTGTCCCCCCCACGCACAATCCTACAACTTCATAGTCTACAAGGCAAGGCAAACTTCTTACGACGCTTCATCGCCAACTATGCCGAAATCACCAAGGGATTTATGCGTTTACTAAAGAAATACGTTCCTTTTCTCTTGGATGAAGCCACTCAATGCTCTTTCGACACATTAAAACACACCCTCACAACCGCACCTCTGCTACGACCACCTAACTATAACAAAGATTTCTTATTATATCTGGTTGCCGCAGAGTCAACCATTGGCATGGTTTTAGTTTAGGAAGACGATTCGTTCTCAGAATACATGATCTATTACCTGAGCTGAGGCCTCGTAGGACCGGAACTCAATTATTCTCATATTGAAAAACTTGCGTTGGCAACAATTCATGCTGTTCAACGGTTCCGTCACTATGTTCTGTTTCGTAAGACCACCGTCATTGCTGTCATGAATCCATTCCAGTACATGTTGACACGATGAGTTATAGACGGAAAAATCAGTAGATGGATAGTCATCCTCCAAGAATTTGACTTAGACTTCATTTCAACAAAGTCCAAGATGTCATTGGTCTTCGCAGAGCTTATTTCAGAACTTCCGGTTGAGTCAGGTGACGTTGTGCCTGAGGAATCGCCTATCCGAGGAGATATGTTTTTGATTGCATCTACAGACCCCTAGTATGGAGATATACTTATCTATCTCCAGACTTTGAAATGCCCCACCTCTGCTTCTCATGACGAGCGTCGACGGATACGCCGTCAGGCTAAAAATTATCTCATACTCGATGATACATTGTATCGGAGAGGTTTAGATTTCATCTTACGTCGATGTCTCACTCATGAGGAGGCCATCATCATGCTCAACGATTGCCATACTGGAGCTTGTGGTGGTCACTTATCTGGGTTGGAAACAACCCAAAATATTTTACGAGCAGGTTACTTCTGGCCGACACTTATTAAAGATTGTATCGAATCAGTCAAGAAGTGCCATCCATGCCAAATCTTCTCCCAGAAGATGAGGACACATCCCGCTCCTATGTTTCCTGTCATCACAGTTGGTCCCTTCACTAAGTGGGGGATTGATTACACTACATGCAACCCCCTGTCAGCAAGGGGGCACCGCTATATCATCGTAGCTGTCGACTACTTCACTAAGTGGGTCGAAGCTATGCCAACGTTTAAAGATGATGGAGAGACTGCAACTCTCTTCTTATTCAACCAGATCATAGCAAGGTTTGGCCTCCTGAGAGAGATTGTCACTGACCATGGCAGTCACTTTCAAAACCAAATGATGTCCAAATTAACATCAAATCTTGGGTTACGGTAGGAGCATTCATCACCTTACTACCCCCAAGTCAATGGGCAGGTGGAAGCTGTAAACAAAAATCTTAAGACTATCCTACAATGAACTATCAACTCAGCCAAGTCAAATTGGCATTTGATGTTATACTCGAAATTATGGGCTTACCGAACATCTGTTAAGACTGCAACCGGTTTCTCACCTTTTCAACTCGTTTACAGGCTGGAGGCAGTCTTGCCCATCGAATGTCAAATCCCATCTCTAAAATTGGTAGTACAGTTATTGCCAGACACTTCTCCGCTTGAAGAACAGTTAGTACACCTTGAGAAGATTGATGAGCAGCGTCGCGATGCGACCTTGGCCAACGAGGCTCACAAACATAAGGTTAAGTGTCAGTATGATAGGTCCGTTCGTCCTCGGATTTTCTCTGAGGGCGACCTTGTCCTGGTCTATGACCAAGATAAGAACCCCCTTGGGGCAGGAAAGTTTAAACCCATGTGGCTCGGACCCTTAATCATAAAAGAGGTTTCAAAAAAGGGTGCTTATCGTTTGGTTGATTTTGAAGGGAATGCTTTGGCGGAGCCTAGAAATGGGCTCTACCTCAAGAAGTATTACTCATAGATAGGTCACTGTGGGTAACTTTCTGTAACATATGTATAGTCTTTGTACTATTACTTTTTAAG
>SNQJ01S0151521.1:14751-31088 GCA_010110895.2 Picea sitchensis
TTTTCCCGGTTTGGGTTTCCAGGTGAAAAATATTTGTGTAATGTTTGTATTTTCCATTGTATCTTTTCTGTTCTTTTCTGAATATCAGTTTGCAGTAGGTATTGTACAAGGTTGGAATTTACATTTGACCCATGAACTCGCAAATCGCGAAATGCAAAGAGCTTTTAATGTCGGGCCCACAGTAGCGCCGAAAGTGTTCTGGGCCATCTGATCAAGGAGAGACACGTGGCACACGATTAGGCTATGCCACCACCTCGCATCGCGACTTTGAAGAGCGATGATCAACCTCCTCCTAGCTGCGAGACGTGAAGCGTCGAAAGCGCTCAAGAGTTGGGCCCACGATCTTGGCGTTTGGTCACAGAGGAACAGGCCCGGGGAAAAGGCGCTAGGCACACCATATGATGAAACAAGTACCAAAACATCAACATCATCGCAACCGTCCATCCAGAGGGATGCGTGGCACACGATTAGGCCATGTCGGCATTTCGGCTATCGAGACTTCCAAGGGTAAGGGGTTTTGCTCTTCCATTTCATTTCAAAACCCCGAACCCCGATACCCCGAAAGTGCCTTTGAGGATAAGCGTAGGGTCACGGCCCATGGTCACTCGGGGAAATAGAAAGAGTTGTGCAAAAGGGCCAAAAGAGCCATGTTTAGCTACAGAAGGGATCGTCGTGATCTCCAGGTGCCAGTCTGACTCGGTCTCAACCCTGGTCCCTGCTAGGAGTAAATGGAAGTGGGAGGAGGTGGTTGAAACCTCTCCCCACTCATTAATTGTATGGTATGGAGGATCCGACAGGCAGTCTTCCTGAGACGGTCTTGTGTGATGGTTTTTTTCAAAGAAGCCATGCCGAGTCCTCGACTAACCAGAGAAGTTTGCACACTCTAACTCAACATTTAATGGCTCAGCTACCCCCCTGAAAGAGCCATGAAAAGTTAAGGTGGCGTCTGACGAAGGATTTTCGTCTGAGTTTGACTGAAGGGACGCCATGCCTTGGAGGTCCGAGCACGACTCTGTTGGGAAAACATTTCTGAGTATATGTACTCAATTTTTGTATTTTTGAAAGTATCGATGGTAGAGCACAGCTCCCAATTGTAAAGATTTAATCCAGCCTCTGGTTCTCCAGTTATAAAAGAACATTTGAGACTTCTTGTTTAATGGAAACCAACTCCTTCTTTTCCTCTTTTCTTCTGAATCTAAGATCCCGGGCATGGATGATCCAGTCGGGTGTTGCATTGCTATATTATGAAGGTTTGATATTATCAGTTCTGCGATCTTCTTAGGTTCATTTTGAAGTTTGTTCAACTCTGAGAGGATCTCACAGCTGAGACTTTTCCTCTTTTATGAAGACTGCTGGAAGACCGGATGTCCAGAGCAGACTTTGTTTCTCCTCTCTTCTCTCCAAATACTCACCACTATTATTAGTACTGGCTTAAGTTAGGTCAAGACCTCATGTATCACTGTTGTTCCAACCCAGTTTTCTGAGTTATAAAGATACTGTTCCGAGTTTACTTCCATCTGATCACCCCTTTATAAACAAAACATGACATAAACTAATGGGCATCGGGCTCTGCTCCTGCTGCAATCCAGGAGTGACTTCCAACGCCAACATTTCTGGCGCCGTTGCTGGGGACGAAGTTGAAAATTTTCCTCGAGATTGAATGACATTGAGCCTCTGATTCTGAAGGTGCATCAGGCATCAAAGCCTTTGAAGATTGCTAATGTGCACCTGGCAAATCCATTATGATGAATCCACTGGAGTGAACCTGCTGTTTTAGTTGTGGCTTCCAGAGGCAGACACACGCGGTCCCATCCATAGTTCCCTCTAGCTACACCTAAAGCTGATCCGGAGGTGATTTTCAAAAAAGGAAAGGCCTATGAAGGAGAAACTTCCACCGTCGAACCAGGTAATCCGCCATCTCCTTCTATAGCAACTCCATTGTCTTTTCCTCAGCCTCCTAGTAGACCTTTTTTTGAAGTTTCCCATTTCCTGAATTTCGGGAGTGTTCCTGCTGAGTTTTCCCCTCCTGGTCTGGGATTGGAGGGAGAAATCCTTGTCACTCCCCTCTCCCCTGAAGCTATACCTTGGCGTGGACCTAGGACCATAGAATATTTCCCCACTCCTATCTATACCACTCCTCTTGTTACTGTTGCCGCTTCTGCATTGAGAGAAGCATCTGCTGACTCAAGCCTGTTAGCCTTCTCCCTAAATCCCCCATTGTTTCCTGGAAGCTCATTCCCAGTATCCCCTTTTCGAGCCCCTTCCCCTCCGAGTTCTCCTCCACCTAATATCCCTATGGCAAGAGAAAATACACCTATGACCAGAATGGAGGCTATAATAGCTGCTAGGTATGCTCCCCTTGTGTTGCCTCAACCTCTCAATGCCCTTCCAGCAGATGGTTACCTCAAGCAGTTGCCCAAGTTTATAGGCGAAGGAGACATAGCTGCAGAAGAACACCTTGAAGCCTTCTACAGTTTTACAGACGATCATGTTATCATGCATGCAGATGTATGGATGAGGATTTTCGTCCATAGTCTTGAAGGCGAGGCTAGAAAATGGTTTAGGGCCCTCCCTCCTGGATCTATTGATGGGATTGAGGCTTTGGATAGTGCCTTTTTGAGACAATGGGGAGACAAAAAGGACTTCATGTATTACATGACTGAGTTTGGGTCTTTGAAGAGAAGGGAAGGAGAGTCTGTCTCTGACTTCTCCAAAAGATCTAACAAAATGTACAATAAGATCCCCACCGAGATAAATCCCTTCGAAGCCTCTGCAAAGATCACTTATGCCAACGCTTTTGATTCTGATTTCTGCCTCCTGTTGAGGGAAAGGAGAGCCACCACTCTGGCTCACATGCAGGACATGGCCATAGAAGTAGAGTCTAATATATTGGCTGTTGACCGACTCAGGAGTAAGGCTAACAGAGACCTACCCAGGAGGAGAGCTGAAGCCTCCTCATCCTATTCCTCTCCCCTTCCTCTTCAAATGGATGAGGTAACTAAAGTGCTGAAAATATGTCTCGGCTAGGATGGAAAAGTGGGAGTTAGAGGGGAAGCTCGTGTACAGAAATCCCCATAATAGTGATAACAGAGGTTTCAGGAGGCCTGGTAACAATGTGCCACAGGCCTCCCCAAGGGAACAAAGAAGCAGAGACAGAGATGATCAGAGGATTCAGACCCCTCTACAAAATAGCATAGTTTCTCATGAGGAAGGAGAGGAGGTAGAAGAACTTGACCCTGAAATTCACTGCATTGAAGACACCTCCCCATTTCCCCATTTGAATCAATATGAATATGAAGAATCCCTTATGAGCATCCAAATGAATGAGTTGGGTAAAGGAGAGAAGGCCAACAACGCCCCTAACAGATACCATCTCCGGTCAAAGAAGAAAGATGATACTTTTGACTGCCAGGATCAACCCCTTATAGCAGAAAGGCCTGCTAAAGCTGATGCCACAACTACTAAAGAAAAGAAAGCTCAGGATACTTTGTCAGTAGTCAAAGTGTCTGTTTCCGAGGTAAGGGAACCTCCTAAGCCCCTCTCCTCTTTTAGTTTTGAGCATGAGATTCAGAAGATCAGAATTCCTGTACCCCTCTCAGAACTAGTTAAAAACAAAGATTTCAAAAGGTCCCTCTCTAAGCTGTTACAATCCGAACCCCCCCAATCTTCCACAGACTCAATAAATCTTCAATATGAAAATCCAACAGTTGTCCTAGGTCCCATGGTAGAAGACATAGATGATTCATCCCCTCCCTTCTACACATCCCTGAACATACATGATAAGGTGTTGCATAATTGCCTCATGGACTCAGGGGCTTCCCACAACCTTATGCCCAAAATAGTCATGGAAGAATTGGGACTGGAGGTGACGAAGGCTTACCATAATCTATACTCTTTTGATTCAAGAAGGGTGCAATGCCTCAGAGTCATCAAAGACTTGGTCGTCTCTTTGTTTCAGCTGCCAATGAAAAGTGTGGTCATGGACATTGTAGTAGCCGATGTTCCTCCCAAGTTTGGCATGCTGTTGTCAAGATATTGGATCAAAAGGCTTGGGGGAACTTTACAAATGGATCTCACATATTCTACCATTCCAGTATTTGGAGGGGAACACATGAGGTTTTACAGAGAGGCCCAACTGGCCTACATTGTTAGTGATGAGGAAAACCCCACCAATCACCCTATCTTTGCACTAGACACTGATTTGGGATCCTGTTTGTTGCAGCTCACTGATGCTCCTGAAGCCCCTTTTCAAGTCAGAAGGCAGCTCCCTTTTAATCACAAGATGCTTCCTCCAACGACCTCTGTCTGGAAAATGTTTTTCGACGGGGCTTCTTCTAGTGAAGGCGTTGGCGTTGGAGCAGTGTTGGTGTCACCTTGGCAGGAAACCATGTCCTTGTCATACAAGCTAGAATTTGAAGCCACCAATAATGTGGCGGAATACAAAGCTCTGGCTCTAGGTTTAAGAGCCGCAAAGGATATGGGGATAGAGGAGATAACAGTGTTCGGAGATGCTGAGGTAATTATTCAGCAAGTCAGAAATGCTTATCGGGTCAAGCATCCTCGGCTCAGGAGCTACATAAATGAGGTGTGGGACTTAATCGAAATTTTTTTCTCATCTTTCAACATCTCTTTTATTCCAAGGGAGAAAAATGCTTTGGCTGATTCCTTAGCCATTTCAGCGAGTCTGTTCAGAATCCCTCTGCCGCCTAAGAGAAAATACGATGTTGAGATAAAATATAGACCAGCTGTACCAGACAATGTCAGACATTGGAAGGTATTCAAAGACGATATTGAAATCAAGAATTTTCTGCAGGCTGTCGACGAATTTTCTGAGTTGCACATTGATCAGGACCCTGACCTTGAAGGTCACCCCTGCCCTAAGGTATTTTCAGATAAAATTTCTAATCACTAGATTATTCAACTGCCTAACAATCACATTCCAAGGGGACTAGTCCCTTTAGAAAAACTGTTTGATGGGAATGGTGTGGTAGTAAAAGATAAGATTTCAGGAGGAAATACTGATACATCAGAATGCAACATTGGCACACAAGAGGAGCCTAAGTTTGTCAAGTTGTCAAGCAGCCTGACCCAAGAACAAAGGGCCGAATACACTGAACTATTAAGAGAATTTGTCGATGTGTTTGCATGGACCTATGAAGACCTCAAGACATATGACACATCTATCATTGAACACAAGATCCCACTGAAGGAAGAGGCTAAACCATTTAGGCAAAAGCTAAGGCAGATAAACCCTATGTTTCCGCCTGTCATGGAAAGAGAAGTGAAGAAGTTGTTAGATGCCCAAATCATTGTCCCCTTGAGATATTCCGAATGGGTGGCCAATTTGGTCTCGGTAAGAAAGAAAAGTGAAGAAATCAGGCTTTGTGTTGATTTCAGGAACCTGAACAGGAGCTGAAAGAAAGACAATTATCCCCTGCCCAACATGGAACACATATTGCAGAGGGTAACTGGCGCCTCTAGGATATCCATGATCGATGGTTTTTATGGTTATAACCAGATATCAATCATGCTTGAGGATAGAGAAAAAATGACCTTCACCACTCCTTGGGGCACATTCATGTATGTCAAAATTCCCTTTGGATTGATGAATGCAGGAGCAACATTTCAGCGAGCCATGGACATAGCCTTCATCAGGGAGAAATACCAGTTTGTGGTGATATATCTGGACGACATCACAGTCTTCTCCAGGTCTGATAAAGAGAACTGCTATCACTTAAGGAAAGTTTTCTCGAAATGCTAGAGGTTTGGTCTTTCCCTAAATCCCAAGAAATCTTTGTTTGCTATGATGGAGGGAAAGTTGTTAGGCCATATAGTATCAGCAAAAGGAGTGAGAATTGATCCCAACAGAGTAGAGACAATTCAGACCCTATCACTTCCTAGGTCTAAGAAAGAAGTCCAGGCCTTTTTAGGAAAGATTAACTTTCTGAGGAGGTTCGTCTCAAATTTTGCTGAGCTGGTGAAACACATCACAACCATTCTCAGAAAGGGAAATGAAGTGAAATGGACCACTGAACCCAGGGAATCTTTTGTTCGAATAAAAAGAGCATTGATTGAGGCACCTGTGCTGATCAGTCCTGACTATTCCAAATACTTCCTAGTTTTTTCTTTCGCTTCTTTTGATATAGTAGCAACGATCTTATTGTAGAAAAATGAGGAAGGGCGAGAGCAACCCATTGCCTTCTTCAGTAAAGCATTAAAATATGCAAAAATCAGGTACAAGATCATGGAGAAGCAGGCCTATGCCTTGGTGAAAGCTCTGAAAGCTTTTAGAGTCTATGTCTTGCACTCAAAAGTGACTGCATACGTTCCTTCAGCCTCTGTGAAGGACATCCTTATACAACCTGACATAGATGGGAGAAGAGGTAAATGGATTGCCAAAATCCTGGAGTTTGATCTGGACATTAAGCCCACCAAGTTGATAAAGGGGCAGGGTTTAGCCAAGCCGCTGGATGAATCCAATTGCAAAGCCTTGGGGATCAGCTTCATCAATGATTGTTTAGAAAATCAGCAAGCTGAGTCATCCAACAAAGGTTCTCAGGGTGACTTATTGCTAGCAGAATGCACCTGGTATAGAGATATCTTGTATTTTCTGCAAGAGTTGAAGCCTCCTGATGGAATGGGAAAGAGTAAGGTGAGAGATTTAAAGCTCAAGGTGGTTAGATATTGCCTCATTGACCGAGCCTTGTACTGGAAAGACCCTCTAGGGGTATTTTTAAGGTGCCTGAATCCACAAGAAGCCCAAAAAGTTATGTTTGATTTCCATAGCGGCCTTTGTGGGGGGCATCATTTCTGGAAGACCACAGCTCACAAAATCCTCAGGGTTGGGTATTACTGGCCCACTTTATTCGCTGATGTCTGCAGAGAAATCAGAGCTTGCATCAAATGCCAAAATTTCTTAGGAAAGCAACATCTTAGACCACTGCCACTGAAGCCTGTAGTGGCTTCAACACCTTTTCAATAGTGGGGGCTGGACTTCATCGGGGAAATCCATCCCCCCTCAAGCGGCCACCACAGATGGATCTTGACTGCAACAGACTATTTCACCAAGTGGATAGAAGCTTCCTCCACCAGAAGTGCATCACACAAAGTAATTATCAACTTCCTGGAGGATATCATAGCCAGATTTGGTTGTCCCAGCAGGATTGTCACTGATAATGTTGCTTCGTTCAAATCTGAGCCTCTGATTAAGTTTTGTGAGCAGTTCCAGATCTCACTAATTCACTCCACCCCCTATTATCCTCAAGGAAATGGACAGGTAGAATCTTCCAATAAAAGCCTAATCAAGCTCATTAAAAGATTATTGGAAGACATTAAGAGGGCTTGGGATTCAAAGCTCAAATTTGCTCTATGGGCCGATCGAGTGACAATGAAGAAGTCCCTGGGCACCTCGCCTTTTCAGCTAGTTTATGGAACAGAGGCGGTTTTTCCCACTTAACTCGCCTTACCTGTAGCGAAGTTCTTTCAAAATTATGAAGGAGAGCTGGATCATATGGTCAGAAGGATTCATCAGATGGTGGAAGTACAACAGATCAAGGAACATGTGATGGACGCAACTCATAGTCATCAACAGAAGGTCAAATAGGCCTTTGACAGGAAGTTCAGGAAGAAGGAGTTTGAGATCGGGGATTTGGTTCTTAAGTGGGATGCACCCAGATAGGATAAGGGAAAACACAACAAGTTCGATGCCCTATGGATTGGGCCCTTCAAAATCTCTGAGGTTTTCTCAAATAACACGTATAGGTTGGAGGATTTGGAGGGTGAAGAGGTTTTCAATAGCCCAGTAAATGGGCATTTTCTGAAGAAATGTTTTGTTTGAGCCTTAGACGACTCTGTTTGTAAATATTGTCCTTTTGGTTCTTTGTTTATTTTTATTTTTCGGCTTAGTAAATGACTCCACAACCCAATATCAAGGCACTGAAGCTGCAAATGAGTTCTTAGATCATCACAGGGACGACTCTATCCTCCATGGAGCCTAATGTTAACATTAATTCTTGTTAAGAGGGGTGGGTTGTTTTCTCTCCTTTGAGCCCGTAGCCCGAGCTGCGAAGAAGAAGGCCTAAAATTCCAACAAAGGCATTTTATTCAAAGGGCGCAGTCATGAGCATTGTTTTCTCTTCTTTGAGCCCGTAGCCCAAGATGCGAAGAAGAAGGCCTAAAAGTCCAACAAAGGCATTTTATTCAAAGGGCGCAGTCATGAGCGCCAAGCGCAACACATAGAAGAAGTCCTTTTCGGGCTTAAAATCAAGTGAGCGTGCATTTTGTTTTCAACGAAAAGGATTCATTGATGGAGAAGAGCAATGGTCGGGGGGGTGATTGCAGTCAATCGAGTCGCGCCAAGTATAGCGCATAATTTTTTAAGGAAGTGAATGGTCAGAATTCTCCGTTGAGCACTTGCGAAGTTACGAGGGCCGTTGATCACGATCAGTTTAAGCATGGGATTATTTTTTGAACTTAGGGTTCGTGAGTTCGGAGGGCGGACCATATCCTTTGGTTGCGCGAGATTGCGAGTTACAAGAAGTGTCCAAATGGGAGTCAACCATCGCTGACCATCGCGTCTCGGGACTTCGCAAGGGGATAATGCCAAAGTTCGATACTCCAACTCGCGAGGTCGCGAGTTGTGAGAGGTGCTAGCACTTAAGCCCTAGCCAACGGTTACATGTGGAGGGCGCTGAAAAGGAAAGGAGCCAGACCCGCATCACCATCTTGGGTATTGGGAGTTTGGAAAAGAGGAGCCGAGGGTCTTCGACCCATGAACTCGTGAATCGTGAAATGCAAAGAGATTTTAATGTCGGGTCCATAGTAGCGCCAAAAGTGTTATGGGCCATTTGATCAAAGAGAGACATGTGGCGCACGATTGGGCTCTATCGCCTCTTCGCACATCGTGACTTTCAAGAGCGAGGATCAGCCTCCTCCCAGCTCCGAGACGTGAAGTGTCGAAAGCGCTCAGGAGTTGGGCCCATGGTCTTGGCGCCCGGTCACAGAAGAACAAGCCTGGGGAAAAGGCGCTAGCGCACACCATATGATGAAACAATTCCCAAAACGCCGACATCATCGCAACCGTCCATCCAGAGGGATGTGTGGCGCATGATTAGTCCATGTCGGCATTTCGGCTACTGGGACTTCCAAGGGTAAGGGGTTTTTCTCTTCCATTGCATTTCAAAACCCTGAACCCCGAAACGCCGAAAGTGCCTTTGAGGATAAGCGCAGGGTCACGACCCGTGGTCACTCGGGGAAATAGAAAGAGTTGTGCAAAAGGGCCACAAGAGCCAGGTTTAGCTACAGAAGGGATCGTTGCGATCTCCAGGTGCCTGTCCGACTCGGTCTCAACCCTGGTCCCTGATAGGAGTAAATGGAGGTGGGAGGAGGTGGTTGAAACCTCTCCTCACTCATTAATTGTATGGTATGGAGGATCCGACAGACAGTCTGCCCAAGACGGTTCCGTGTTCTGGTTTTTTTCAAAGAATCCATGCCGAGTCCTCGACTAACCAGAGAAGTCTGCACATGCTAACTCATCATTTAATGGCGCAACTACCCCCCTGCAAGAAGCATGCAAAGTTAAGGTGGCATCTGACGAAGGATTTTCGTCCGAGTTTGACTGAAGGGACGCCACGCCTTGGAGGTCCGAGCATGCCTCTATTGGGTGAATTTTTCTGAGTATATGTACTCAGTTTTTGTATTTTTGAAGGTATCGATGGTAGAGCATAGCTCCCAATTGTAAAGCTTTAATCCAACCTTTGGTTCTCTGGTTATATAAGAACATTTGAGACTTCTTGTTTAATGGCAGCCAACTCCTTCTTTTCCTCTTTTCCTCTGAATTTAAGATCCCGAGCATGGATGATCCAGTCGGGTGTTGCATTGCTATATTATGTAGGTTTTATATTATCAGTTCTGCAATCTTCTTAGGTTCATTTTGAAGTTTGTTCGGCTATGAGAGGATCTCACAGCCGAGACTTTTCCTCTTTTATGAAGACTGCTGGAAGACCGGATGTTCAGAGTAGACTTTATTTCTCCTCTCTTCCCTCCAAATACTCACCACTATTATTAGTACTGGCTTAAGTTAGGTCAAGACCTCATGTGTCACTGTTGTTCCATCCCAAATTTCTGGGTTATAACAATACTGTTCTGAGTTTACTTCCATCTGATCACCCCTTTATAAACAAAACATGACATAAACTGATGGGCGTCAGGATCTGCTCCTGCTGCAATCCATGAGTGAATTCCAATGCCAACACCTTCCGAGTGTTCATTTCAAACATCATTTGGAGAAAACTGATGTTCTCGTCAACTTATGGAAGCAACTCGACAACAGTTATGTCTAGATATAGTAAACACCTTCGGGCATGATGACCAAAACTTCCAATGGTCCAGGGCATATTCTTACTACTCATCCCCTTCCGCCTAGAAGGAATTAAGGAGATGGTCCCTTGGTGTGCCGAGATATATATTTGAAGCCAAATAATTCCAAGGAAAGCCCCCCTACTCAAACAACCCCCCTGCGTTTATTTGTTTTATAACCCTATAAACATGTATATCCTGCCCCCCTGCGTTTATTTGTTTTGTAACCCTATAGACGTGTATATCCTGCATTCACTCTCTATATCCATCGCCCACTCCAAATTTCAAGGATTTTCAAGAAAAGCACGAAAGAATGGCTAGTGAAGAAGTTGATGCGGTCGATTTTGAGTTGAAAGAAGATGATCTGATGGACGATGATACGACGATGGATGATGGAAATGCAGACGTTGTTCCCACTCCTGTGCCCAAATTGAAATCCACCATAATGGGGGGCACTTCCCAGCTCGACGATGGCGGCCCTAACAAGACCAAAGGAAGGGATTTCAGAAAAGAAACCGACGCTGAATGAAATAGCCACTTTGCAGCTCGAGATTTTGAGTCTCTCGACTCGGATGACGGTCTTGACCCTCAAAGATGTTTCCTTTCCTTTCATTTTTAGCGTTTTGGATTAGGGTTTGTATTTTTCCTTAGTGTAGGTTGTGTCCCTGAAGTCTTTGACTATAAGGATATGGTCTCTTGGTGCGTTGAGAGATTCATTTCAATCCAAAGAATTATTTAACTGCGGGATCAGTCTCCTGTTATGTGGAGATACAGTTAACATATTAGGGTGTGAGGAGCAGAACTCCCAATGGTCCAAGGCATATTCCTACTACTCATCCCCTTCCACTCAGAATGAAGTAATTTGGACCTCTGGAATTGCTCGTGCAGGTTGTGTCCCTGAAGTCTTTGAATGTAAAGAGGTGGTCTCTTGGTCCTATTCTGCTCAGAACGAAGTAATTTGGACCTTTGGAATTGCTTGTGCAGGTTGTGTCCCTGAAGTATTTGACTGTAAGGAGGTGATCTCTTGGTCCTATTTTGCCCAGAATAGAGTAATTTGGACCTCTGGAATTGCTTGTGAAGGTTGTGTCCTTGAAGTCTTTGACTGTGAGGAGGTGGTCTCTTGGTGCACCAAGAGATATATTTCAAGCCAAAGAATTATTCCATTGTGGGACCACTCTCCTCTTTCTTTGTCACCTTAGGTTTTCCACAAGATGTTCAGATTTCCAAAGCCAACATTGACCTTCAAAGGAGAATACTGGAAGGAGTTCCTAAAATACCATGATAATCAATTTTGTTTGCATGTTCAAGAGGTTGTCGATGCCTTCTACATGTTGTCACACTAGATGAATACCACATAATTGTATGCATGTTTTTTTTTTTTTTTTTTTGAGGGTTTTTTTTTTCTGCGACTCCTCTACATGTACTTATGACAATTATGTTCAATGCTTCGGTGCAAAGAAATCAGTCCAATGTCTATGGATAAATATAGATTACCCACTATATTTCTTATAGATTTACTATTAAAAAATTGCCTTGGAATCTTGGTTGGTGCTTCTTTGCTGGATTTAACACCTTTTCTTGTTTGCATGGTTCGATAGTCTCGTAATTGTTATATATTGTATTGACTCAAGTAATTTGATCAAATATTAAGCATTGAACAATTATACGAGAATGCATTGTATCGATCACATGAGGCTTCTATGGAAACATAAATGAATTTCACACAGTTTCAAACCAACATTCAATTCCATTTGTAATATAGATGGAACATAACAACATAATTCACGATGCAAGAGTTGGGGACCCACCCAATAAGTTTCGTTCTCATATCAACCTTGTTGAACGAACGATCTCTTATTTCCCTCTCGCTCCCTTGATTCCTTCACTTGAAAATGAAACATATTATTGGTTGTCCATCCCTTGTCCTCTATTTGAGCACTTTTACTTTATTAACGAAGTTACCAAATTTCTTCTTCGCAAATATTTTGAAAAAAATAATAATATATGTTAGCTGAAGTCAAATGGGGCTATTAAATCAACCACAATATTAAAATTCAAGTTCATCATTGTTATACTTACGGTCACGTTGACAATACAACGAGTTTATTTCATCAACCCTCCATTGATTTCTCTGTAGATTTTTTATGCTTCTCTTATGCTAACACATCTTGAAAAGTATAACTATGATTCATTTTCTCTATTCTTTGATCGAAGAGCTTGTAGAGCTGTCTAATTGAATTCATAGTTACTGTTTCTCCTAAAGTCTACCCCTGAGTGCTAAAGGGCAGAGCCAGGCCACCAAAAATTTGGAATGGTTGTTCTTTTGAATTTGTTGGTGAGTTAGAGGGTTGTTTCACCAAGACAAAAACATGGTCAAATTGGCAAGATGATATGGATGCAGGTTCTCCTTGGTTAGTAACAGAGTAATGACAAAGAAGTGAAATAATAGAGTTAAAAACAAAGGGAAACAACAAACCATTCAATGAATAATCTGTTGCAAGAAGTTTAATACTTAAAATAATATTTCAAGGCATTAAACAATGTAGCAAAAACACAATTACTCCCACAGGTTGCAATAAAAACAAATCTTCATCAAAGAATTAGCTGACGCACCTCAGTCGCCTGAAATGACCAATAGCACAATCTACGAAATCGACCTCCCTATTATCGAATCAACAAAGATGAATATTATGGGATCAAAGAATTTTTTTTGTGTGACAATTGAATTGGAAAAAATTGTTACTTATTCTACTTTTTTTAAGGCCTTATCACAGTAAGAATGAAAACTTATCTTAGCCCACTGTTATCTACAAAATCCAAACATCAATAATGCCTGTAAATCAACTATACATAGTCATAACCAAAAATCGAGTTATAGTTTATATTTTCATTTGCTCACACCCTTTTTAATGATACAAGCACAATAGAAAACGAGTATGTAGATAAAATATTGGACTAAAAAATGGTGATTTTGCAACAATGGGGCTTGTTTGAGACCAATTCCAGCTTCCGAAAATTTACCTCCCCTTTTCTATTTTCCCACTCTCTTTTATCTACTTCTTTTCCCTCTTCTATACTTAACCAAATTCCCCTTTCTTTTTCCCCTCTACTTTCTCTTTCTGGTTACTTAGTTGTTTTTCCAAAAATGTCTATGTGCGTGGGTTGGCGGATTCACGGGTTCACATTTCCACTTATGCTTTTATATCACGATTCCGATCGACCGCTTCCCCATTCCATACTTAGCCACTTTTTCGATTGCGGATTCCCAGGAAAGCGAGCTCTAGATTGCACTTCCATTGTTCTATGACCTACAAACAACACTCGAAGTTCTGCATTATACAAATTGATCGTTGGACTCCCACATCATCCCCTCTTCCGTGCAACACATTTTGCACTCAAAAGTTCTGAGACATACAATTTGACCGTTGGGCCCTCACGTCTCCTAAGGATCCCTTGTCACCCTATTTTGAAGCCCGTCCGATCGCTTTCCATACTTGGCCATTTCTTGGAATCTTTTGCGGATCGTCGGGTTGGAGGGTTCACAAAATCTCCAATTCCTAATCGTTGTTTCCCGTGCCTGCCACCTTCGCACTTCTTTCCAAGTATGCAATTAGTAAGGTTTAATGCTAACAAATCATCATGCATCAACCATAAAAAATTTCATTAATGAGCTAAAGGCTCTAGGAGACAGTCACACTAACTATCCCTACACAACTTGTACATAAACATGCAGAAAAGATCTTGCCAGGTAATGGGATATCCATTACAAATTTCAATATATTAGCGAAAACAAGTTCGACTGACCGTTTCCCTATTCTATACTTAGCCACTTTTTGGATTGTGGGTTCTTGGACGGGGGGGGGGCTCAAGATTGTGCTTCCATTGTTCCAAGACCTAAAAACAACACCCGGAGTTCCACGATATACAAATTGACCGCTGGACCGCCCCATCATGCCCTCTTTCGTGTTACACATTTTGCACTCAAAACTTTCAAGACATACAATTTGACCATCGGGCCCTCACCTCTCCCGAGTATCCATTGTAACCCTATTTTGAAGCTCGATTGATCGCTTTCCATACTTAACCATTCCTGAATTGCTCTTCCCCGTCCCTTCCACCTTCACACTTCTTTCGAAATATGCAATTAGTAAGCTTCAATGCTAACAACTCATCATGAAGGAACCGTAAATATTGTCATTAATGAGAAAAAGGATTGAGGAGATCTCCCATTAATACACATTAAACCAAGATTTGTGGAGGGTTATATTATCCCTTCCAAGTGTTCATTTCAAACATCATGGAATGTCTAAGTGCGCGGCTTGGCGGACTCACGGGTTCACATTTCCACTCATGCTTTTATATCATGACTCTGACCGACTACTTCCCCATTCCATACTTAGCCACTTTTTTTATCGCAAATTCTTGGGAAGGCGGCCTCTAGATTGCACTTCCATTGTTTCGTGACCTACAAACAACACTAGGAGCTCCCCGATATACAAATTGATTGTCAAACTCCCACACAATTCCCTCTTCCGTGTAACACATTTTGCACTGAAAAGTTCTGAGACATACAATTTGATCATTGGGCCCTCATGTCTCCTGAGGATCCCTTGTCACCCTATTTTGAAGCTCGTCCGACCGCTTTCCATACTTGGCCATTTCTTGGAATCTCTTTCGCGGATTGTTTGGTTGGCGGGTTCACGAAATATCCAATTCCTAATCGATGTTCCCCATGCCCACCACCTTTGCACTTCTTTCCAAGTATGCAATTAGTAAGGTTTAATGCTAACACTTCTTCATGTAGCAACCTCAAAGATTGTCATTAATGAACTGAAGGCTCGAGGAGACAATCACACTGACTATCCCTACACAACTTGTCTAGGAACATGTAGAAGATATCTTTCCAGGTAATGGGATATCCATTACAAATTTCAATATATTAGCGAAAACAAGTCCGACCGACTGTTTCCCTATTCCATACTTAGCCATTTTTTGCTTGCGGGTTCCCAAACAGGTGGGATCAAGATTGTGCTTCCATTGTTTTGCGACCTGCAAACATCACCCAGAGTTCCGCGATATACAAATAGACCGCTGGACTACCCCATCATGCCTTCTTTCGTGTTACACATTTTGCACTCAAAACTTTCGAGACATATAATTTGATCGTCGACCCCTCACCTCTCCTGAGTATCCCTTGTAACCCTATTTTGAAGCCCGACTGACCGCTTTCCATACTTAGCCATTCCTTAATCGCCCTTTCCCATCCCTGCCACCTTCACACTTCTTTCTAAATATGCAATTAGTAAGCTTTAATGATAACAACTCATCATGCAGGAACCGTAAACATTGTCATTAATGAACGAAAGGCTCGAGGAGATATCCCATTAATATGCATTAAACCAAGATTTGCGGAAGGTTATATTATCCCTTCCGAGTGTTCATTTCAAACATCATGGCATGTCTTTCATGGGTCGTTGGGTTGGCGGGTTCACGAAATCTCCAATCCTTGATTGCTCTTCGTCGTCCCTGCCACCTTCGCATGTATTTCTAAGTATGCAATTACTAAGCTTTAATGCTAACAACTCATCATGAAGGAACCGTAGAGATTGTCATTAATGAGCGAAAGGCTCGAGGAGATCTCCCATTCACACACATTGGACCAAGATTTGCGAAGGGTTATATTATCCCTTCCGAGTGTTCATTTCAAACATCGTCTGGAGAAAATGAGCGTTCTTGTCAACTTATGGCAGTAGCTCGACAACAGTTCTGTGGAGATACAGTGAACATATTTGAGCAGGAGGACCAAAACTTCTAGTGGTCCATGGCATATTCTTCCTATTCATCTCCTTCCGCCCAGAACGAAGTAATTTGGACCTCTGGAATTGCTTGTGCAGGTTGTGTCCCTGAAGTCTTTGAATGTAAGGAGGTGGTCTCTTGGTGCGTCGAGACATATATTTCAAGCCAAATAATTATTCCACTGC
>SNQJ01S0151522.1:11107-22002 GCA_010110895.2 Picea sitchensis
TGTGGGTGGGAGAGATATGAAGGTGTAGAGATAGGGGAAGAGAGGGGGATGTGGGAGAGAGGGAGATATTAAGAGACGTCAAAGTATTGGGCAGGGGGGAGAGGGAGAGATGGGGGTGGGGGTGTTAGGGAGGGAGAGGTAGGGAGGTGGAGATATACAAGAAGAGAGAAGGATTGGAAAGAGTGAGAGATACATCGAGGGAGGGAGGGTTGAAGTTAGTAACATCAATGCAGGGATCATCATATTATCTGGTGTTTATTGATTACTCTTCCACGAAATTCTAGATCTTCTCTATGAATATAAACTATGATATCTTCAGTTAGTTTCAGGAGTGTAGAGCTTAGGTGGAGAGCTAGATGGGAAATAGGATCAATGTATTGAGGTTAGATAATGGGGGAGACTACACCTCCAATGCCTTCAAGGATTTATGCAAGGAGGCAAGTATCAAGACGACTCTCTAAGATTACCCTCAACAAAATGGGGTTGCAAAGAGAAAGAACCAATCCATCATAAGTTTTTCTAGGGCTATGATACATGACTGAGAGTTTCCTATGTTTAATTGGCCAGAGGCATGTAACATGACATTATATGTGGAGAACAAGAGTCCTCATAGGATATTGGGGGACAATACTTTGGAGGAGGAATTGTCATGAGTGAAGCTAGGGATAAGACATTCGAGGATATTTTGTTATCTAGTATACATCTACATTCTTGTGGAGAAGAGGATGAAGTTGGATACTTTAGGACAAATGGGTATACTTTTGGGGTACAACGAGGCCTCAAAGGCTTACATTATCTTCATACCAACATAGAGGAATACATTTATGAGCATAAATGTCAAGTTCGAGGGGAACTTGGTATCTAGGAGATCTCAGAAGTCTCTAGCAGTGACAAAGGACGAGGGGAAATAGGCTTTGAAGGATGAGTAGAAGATAGCAACTCATACCTTGTGTGGAGAGGATGATTTATCCCCTTTCAGTTATGTCAAGAGGCCAATGTGGATATTATATACATTGAGGGATGTTGGTGATTCTTCTAGGAGTGCAATCAGAGAGAAAAGGCCTCCGAGAAAGTTTTCAAACTATATGGGTATTATGAGTAATATCATTATTTCTGATCCTTCAAGTTTTCAGGAAGAAACTCATCAACACGTTTAGTGGGACAAGATGTCATGGTAGAGGAGAACACCTCTATTATGAGGTATGATGCTTGAGATATAGTGTCGAGACTAGAGGGGAAGTAAATTGCGAGTTCTAGGAGGCTCTAAAAGATCAAACATGTTGCAAATAGTAGCATCGAGAAGTTCAAAGAGAGGTATATGGTGAGAGAGTTATCCCGTAATGAGGGAGCGCACTACGAGAAGACATTTTCTCCATTCACCAAGTATGTTTCTATTCGAGTTTTTATTACTATTTCTTTAGTTATGAGGTGGAGGATTCATTAGATTTATGTAAAAATAGCTTTCCTAAACGATATTGTTGAGGAATAAATTTATATAAAGAAACCTTAGGGATTTGAGGTACATGGGAGGGAATCTCATGTGTGTAGGCTTAATAAATCCTTTTATAGATGCAAATAAGAACCTAGCTAATGGTATTATAGGATTGATAGCTATGTGTAGAGTATGGGATTTATAAAGAGTGAGGTCGATCCTAACCTGTACCTCATACTTATTTGGTTGGATCAACTCATATTGGTTTTGTACGTGGATGATTTTTTTCTCGCAAGAGCAAAGGAGCTTATTGTAGGGTGAAAATAAATTTTATCTACTAATTTCAAGATAAAGGACATTAACTTGATGCATTATTTCTTGAGGTTAGAGGTATGGTAGGTACCGGGAGAGATATTCTTTGGTCAAGGGAAATATGCAGTGGAGATATTGAGGAGATTTTAGGATGGAGGACTGTAAATCGATGGCTACAACTATGGTTACCAATTTGAAGAAGGTTATCACTTCAGATTCAGAGTTGGTAGATTTGAGCATATAAAGGTAGTTGATAGGGTCCTTGATGTATTTGGTCAGCACGAGGATAGATATATGTTTATTTGTGAACACCTTGAGTCAATTCATGGTGGAGCCAAGGAAGGCGCTTTATATAGAAATGAGGCATTTTCTTAGGTACTTGAGAGATACAATGGAGTATGGATTGAGGTGTATTAGAGGTGATGGTGTGGAGTTGTGGGGATATAAAGAGTTAGATTGGGAAGGGAATGTAGTAGACAAAAAGAGCACCTTGGGGTACTACTTCAGCTTAGGATTAGAGGTGATTATATGGTTCAATAAGAAGCAAAATTTTGTATAACTTAGTTCAACAGAGGTAGAGTATAAAACAAGCATGGATATCTATGAAGGCATTTGTATTTACAAATTTCTTACATGTTTATTTGGTCATGAGTTGGCGCTCACAATGATATACTATAATAATAAGAGTTGAATCAAACTCTATGAGAATCTAGTATTCCATGACAGGTTGAAGCATATTGATATCATATATCACATCATCTAATATAGGATCCATAATGGAGCACTAATGCTTCATTATATTTCCATAGATGAGTAGGTTGCAGATATTTTGACCTAACTCTTGGTTAAAGGGAAGTTTGTGTTCTTCAGAGACAAACTTGGAGTGGTGCATAATATCTTCCCCACTAATAGAGAGTTTTGATGATTTTCCCATCGAACATGTATTTCGAGAAAGGTCTAAGTGTCTAGACATGTGGTAGTCATCCAAATCCTTCTACCTTGCAACTTTACTTTAATTAACGAAAATATTAAAGTGATTTTATTAATTAGTTGAGTTGATTTAAAGAAATTCTTTAATTAACATTATTGAACTAAATATTAGCCATTCATCTCAAGTGAGGTTAGAGGTAAATAGTCTCATTAGTCAATCACTTTGGAGATTAGGGTTAGGTCATAACTCAATCTTATAAAAGAAAGTCTAGGGTGAAAGAGAAAACAATTGATATAGTGATTGAATGAGATTGATTAGACATGGAGAGAGTTGGATAACAAAGGACCATGATTCAAGGAGATCTTGGAGAGGTGAGGGAATTCCATCCAGAGATATAGACCAAAACAAGAGAGAGAGAAAGATTGCAATAGAAGGATCGGTCACGATGGATAGTGAAGGTATTTTTGTATAGGTGGTGAAGTTTAGCGTACAAGTCACATGGATAGCATGAGTATTATGTTACAGGTTGCACAGTTAGTGGAGGTATGAGCGTAGGATTGTACAATAGTTTCAACAACATATAATCCTAATAGGTTTTGATGTACTTAGTTTCTTTTCTAATTGGGTCATTTTCTTAGTAAGGGATCCTTTGTAAGATTTGAAGTTTTTTGAATGATAATCTCAATTGATGGACATAATATCTTTGTGTACTGTGGTTGAGATTTTGGTTTCCATTATTGTTGATGCTATTTTTATTTGAGTTGAATATTCCAATGGTGTATTCTATTTTGTGAGATACCAACTGGATTTACAATAAGGAAATGACTAGATAACATCATACCTAGGTGTGGGACTAAGTATTTCAACAACACTCCAAAGGATTTTTCTTTCCAAAGCCTCATTTAAAAGGTAGATATTTTTTGTCCCCCATTTTCTTCAGCTTGGCTAGTGTTGTCCATTTCACACTAGGTATAACATATGAAGTAGGATTGCCTCACCGTAAGAATTTAAATCCTCTTTTGTGAATTTTTGTTAGAATTCTTTTAGTGCCTATAGCAATGGAGGTCCAATAGACAAGGATACTCTGAAGAAATTATTTGAGAAGAATCAACCCTCCCCCTCTAGAAAGCCACATGTTTACCCACAACAAATTAGCTTGAGATTTAATTTTATTTTAGAGCCACAACCAGTCGTCAAAACCACATGTGTTTGGATTTAAAATAAATCCTAAATATTGTAAAACTTCATTTATATGTTTCCTAGGTAAAGGAAGAGAGCCTTCCAAAAGGGGAGTTAGATCCTCTTGGGGAAAAGAATAATGAATATAGAATATTTTCTAGTTAATTTCCATTCCAATGGCCCGAAGAAAGAGCTCCAAAATGTTTATGAGACACTCAAATTCTCACATCAAACCTGCACCAAATAGGAGGACATCATGAACAAAAATAAGATGTGAGAGAACTTCGATAGAGGAAATCATGCGGCATTTTAGTTCTCCTTGTCTCTTGGCATGACACATTATTTTACTAATAACTTTTGAAATCATAATAAAGAATAAAAGGGATAAGCAGAATCCCTTTCCGAGCCCCGGAGAGGCTCCAACTGTTTCTGAGGGGGAGCCATTGATAAGAGTACAAAGTAAGTGGATTGGACACATCCAAGAATCTAGTTAACAATAGCAAGGTTCATACTGAATTGGACTAACATTGGTCTTAGGAAAGCCCAACATAATATTTCTTAATCCTTGGACGAGTCCCTTTTGAGAAAAAGAGAAGGGATCTTAGACGTGTGTATATAATGGAAATATTATTCTGGACGTGCTACTGTGTCATGAATTTTCCTCTTAAAGAGGAAGACAAAATCCTACTAGGAGATTATTTCGGTGAGAATAGGTTTAATCCTTTTCGCAACATTTTGGAAATCAATTTGTATACTACATTGCAATAAGGGATAGGATGGAAGTCCTAAAAGGACATTGCTTCTATTTTCTTGGGGATAAGAACTAAGAAAGTAGAATTCATATCTCTTTATACATTACCACTCTAGTTATATTATCGAACCACCAACTCACGAGATCCATCTAGGCGAGGGATTTTGCCCCAATTCATGGAAAATATGGTTTCTTCAAGCACGACTTCCGATATCTTTGCATCAAAGGAAGCATTGATATCTTCATTGATAGCCTTTGGAAAGACTCTGAGGACCTCAAGTATTTCCACAATGAGGTGTCCAAGAGAATCTTTGAATATGGAACTAAAATGTCTCCTCTATACCTCTTATATTTCATCAAGTCAAGGTTTTTTCGATAGTTGGTGAAGTTATGAAAGAGCTTGTTATTGGTATTGCCTTCTGCTAGCCAGAATGCATAGTTTTTTAACCTTCGTGTTACTTCCTCTACTTCCTCCTTAGACAAAATATGTTGTCGAGGGGCTAGCAAAGTCTTCAAGGAGGAATCCTCCTCAGAAAATATACCAAACATATTAGAATTGAAAAGGAATTAGAGTTTAAACTCAATCTCCTTGGTCATTGCTTGGGAGAATTGGTTGAATTTTAGAACCTACTCTTTCATCGCCTTTTTTACTTTTAGAGTATTCTCATGGAAATATTGCATGTAAGACACGAGGGATTTATTATTGATGTGAATTCATATAGAAAGGATTAGGTTTCTATATTCCTCCTTCTGTAACCATATGTAGTTGAATTTAAAACATGATCGCAATTTTTGTTGAATAGGTTCCAACTTCAATAGAATGGGGAGGCGATCTAAGCTTCATCTGATTCCAATCCAAGATTTGATGGACCATGGTCCATCCAACATATATTTAAAGATCAATCCCTACGGCCCCCCCCTAGGTTTTGATGGCAAAGGCCCTCCCCCTTCTCCGGAATTGAAATTATGCAATTGTTTTTGTCCATCCTTCTTCGGCCAACTCCCTATCATGCATGCAACTGTTTATGCTCATCCTGCCAATCTACATCATGCAATAATTTTTGTATCCTTTTATATGTTACTTCCTCACCTTTCGAGCCATTCCTCCACGTCGTCATTATCTTAGGAGAATAAATATTAATTAGGTTATTAACTTCCAGGATGTGAGAGTAAAAACCTTCCATGGGGTCCTTGCGAGGATGAAAACCCCAAAATTATTTGAGAGAAAAAATAAAGTTGAGGTCACCTCTTATGATGATATATTCACGTGAGAGGATTCAAAAAGATGATGTCTCTTCCCAAAAGGGTTTTCTATCAACATAAGGTATTTAGAGATTGATATCCAAAAGAAGAAGAACCTAATTATTCGGCTTCTAGTTCCACAAAAATTATTGAATTCAACATCGAGAAAGAGAGGATATCACATTTTCGACTCCAGGGCAAAAGTAGATCCTCATAGTGTCCATAAGAGTAGAAGGAACAATCCTTCATCGAATGAGAAAGAACTTCCACAACCTTGGAGCCATCACACATGGTTTCTTGAATCAAACTTACATCCATATTGTTGGAATTAAACAATCACTTGAGGGCTATCATTTTGGAGACATCCATAACCCTACGAGCATTAAACGGTAAGAGGATCATGGTTTCACCTTAGAGAAGGAATTCTTGACTTTAAGGGCCTTAATTGGTTGTTTTTTACTCCAGGTATCTTTTTTGTATTGAACTTGAGCCAGCGAGAGATGTGAGGTACTTCTTGATTAGGACCCCAACACCTTGTCTAAGGAGATACCTCCACTGATAACATTGTACTATTTTAAGTATTTGGAAAGATTAGCAGAGGTAACCAGAGAAGAAGGGTGGGTTTGTATGGCTATTAGGTCTAGAATATTCTAATACATTAAAATTATCCAATGAAACCTTTCCATGAACAACGACTGTACCTCCAAGAGAGTGTCTAGGTAGAGGGGAAGGGTCAATAACACACAAAACTTCCTCAAGAAAAATATCATTTTACTAAAATCATCGCTGTCCAACTACATTGACAGGTGCGTAAACAACCACATATCGCCACAGTCCAGCTATGTGTTACAGTGCGACTACTCTTGATTATCGTCACACTACAGTTGTATCGTGAGGTGCATCGACTCCGTAATATATTCGCATATGGTGTTATTTACTTTTTTGAAAGGATTAAAGGATTTTTTGATATGTTGTATGCATAATACGTGAACAAGTCAAATCACATGGGAGAATAAAGTAAAAAAAAAAAATTATGGAGTAAAAAGATTAAAGTAAAGTCACGTGAGTGGATGTTTTGTTAAAGCTTTTTCCTTTTTATTAAAAGGGTGAATTTTATTTTTCAATAAAAAGTGAGAGTGGTAAAAAAAAATAGATTCTTTAATTAAACTTTTTATTAAACATTTTGGGTTAATACTATTAATCCACCATATTTAAAAGTCTTGAGTTATTTTAAGAAGTGATTTGGGTATTAGGAGTATTTTGTGCTAATGGCTAAGATGCAGAGTTTGAAGTTTGAAGTTGAAAAGTTCAGCGGTAAAAGAAACTTTGAACTCTGGAAGCTTAAGATGCGGGATTTACTGGTGCAACTAGGGTTGCAAAAATCATTGGCAGGCAAGTCAAATAAACCAATAGCCATGACGAATGAGGAATGGGAATATCTGTATGCAAAATATCTTAGTACCATTCGTTTGTGTCTAGCGGATGATGCTTTGTTTAATATCGTAGGAGAGGATACAACATCAAGCTTATGGAGCAAGTTGGAAAGTCTATATATGACGAAGTCCTTGATGAGCAGAATCTACTTGAAGAGACGATTGTACAGTTTGTGGATGAAAGAAGGTACAAAAGTTGTTGACCATTTATATACCTTCAAAACCCTTATAGTTCAATCGACTAGTATGGAAGTTAAATTCAAAGATGAAGATAAGGCTATTACACTATTGTGTTTGTTTCCTGATTCTTTGGATAATCTAGTCACCTCTATTAGCTTTAACTTAGAAGATGTTTTAGATTATGACATCGTTGTGAGAGCTTTGTTGGCTGAGAAGATGAAGATAAAATCTAGTCAAGAAACCTCAACTTTAGAGGCGATGTTGGTCAAAGGTCGAAGTAAAGAGAAGAATGAGATAAGTTTTTCTTGATCTAAGTAAAGACACAGAAAGGGTAAAGAGGTACTATGGCAAAACATGAAATCTCAAGAAATATTGTTGGAAAAGAAAGGAATCTGAGGAAAACTCTACAAAGGAAGCAAATTTGGCTGTAACAAATTCAGGTATGTCTAATCAAGTTTTATCCCTTTCTAGTAATTTACAATATCAAGAAGAATGCCAGTTAGATTTAGGTTCCTCCCACAACATGTGCTCACATATAAATTGGTTCATTTCCTACCAATCTATTTATGAGGGTGTAGTGTTTATGAGAAATGGTATTATTATGAGAAGATAAAATTGGTGGGGTTGGTAGTATTAGAATGAGGATGATTGATGGTATTGTTAGGGAATTAATGGATTTTAGATATGTGCCTGAGCTTAAATCAAATTTGTTTTCATTGGGAGTGTTGGATTCTTGTGGATATAAGTATACAGGTCAAGGTGGAGCACTCACATTACCAAAAGGCAATTTAGTAGTGATGAAGGGAACAAAGGTTTATAACCTTTATAAGATGGAAGGGAGTACTGAAGTAGCATCTGAAGTGACAAATGTATGTGACAAATGTATCTTATTGTTTATGGCAGAAGCATCAAGGTCATAAGAGAAAGAAATAATTGTAGGTATTGGTAAGTGGTAAATCATCTCCAGAGATGGTAATGGTAAGATGTTGTTGGAGTTCAGTATGAACATTTTCAAATCAGTTTTTATCCCACTTTCCTTCCATTATATGTTTTCTTCAAGCATAGGGTATGTCTATAAAGAAGAAAAGGTTATGTCTCATGTAAGTTCAATAGGAGGTCTATTGTATGTGATGAAATGGTTAAGATCAGGTGTTTCACATGCTAATGATATTGTCAGATACGTGACATATTCAGGTGTTGCAGTGAAATGGGTGCTTCAACGTTTGAGAAACACAAATGTCACCTATAATGGTTACACTGAGATGGTTTGTGATAATTTTAATGTATATTGTAATACATGTGTCTTGGATAGAAGGTGATCTATCACTAAATATGTATCACAACACAGTTGTGGAAAACATATTGGAGGTGGAGTGACCCCTCAGGAAATCCAAACTCGTGCAAGTCACACAGGCAAGATCATGAAACAAGTTTTATTACAGAACTTTTTGTGGTCATTGGATTCTCTTGGCTTGCAGAAAAGGTGATGAACAAAAGGAGCAAGGTATCATGTTAAATGTTGTAAAGGTGGAGATTGTTGGGATTTGGTGACAACGAATTCCTCCAAGGATGGATTTGGATCCTATTATTTTGCGTTGGTTACAACCAAATAGAGCAAGATAGAATACAGATAGGGATTGCATTTAATAATCAGTTTCTTGTAAATGTATATAAATACATGTAAGCCCATAGAGGTAAGTGAGAGAGACAAAGTGAGAACTTGCTATTCTATTTTAATCTCCATGATCTAAATAATAAGACAATCGATGCCTATGCTTGGTGGACGTAGCCCAAATTTTGGGTGAACCACATGAAATCCCTTTGTTCCTTATCTGTGTGATTGTTAATTATCATATGTGAATTGTGTTTTCTGCATTTTCAATTCTAGCAATAGTTATTAAAAACTTGCATTCCTCCTTAAATGATTCATGACATAAGCGAGCACTAAAGATTTTGATGGACCATTTAGCCATGGAATTGATAACGTAACTAAGTGGAGAAGATATTCTTCCTGGACTTCAAATTATGATTTGTTATTTTATTTTATTTCTTTTGATTAGAGATTTTTTATAACATTTTTTTTTCTAAATTTCCTGTGTTTAGTAGAAGATTTTCTTCCTAGACTTGGATTTATGATTTGTTATTTTATTTGATTGATTTTGTGATTTGTTATCTTATTTAATTGATTTTAATTAGGGATTTTCTTATAATATTTTTTTGTAATTTAAACTTTTTTATAATAAGGTTTGTTTATAAGAAGATATTTTTCCTATACTCTAAATTGTAAATTGTTATTTTATTTGATTTGTGTTGATTAGGGTTTTTTTTAACATTTTTCCTCTAATTTAAATATTTATTCTAGAGCAGTGTGTTTAGTAGATATTTGCTTCAATTCTATTTTTCTCTTTAACTCATCTCCTTTTCACTGTGATTTCTTTTCATGCCATATCGTCCTTTTTATCTAGAAGTATAGGATTACATTCTATTGGAGAGTTTTCCCTCCATAAAACTCTTCATTAATATCAATTAATTAAATTATGTATATGTTTTACGAGTTTGATTTTCATATTCCTCTTTATCCTTAGGTAATTCAATTTCATATGATAGTTTTAATGAGAATCCCTCTTCATTATTGTTTTGTTCAGAAAGTTGAGGTTTGTCTTCAATAAAAATCCCCATTGAACTTGGATTGCCTTACGGTAGTGCTCTATGTTAATAGTTGGACTACAGTGAGAGGTTTGGATCTGCCAGTTCAATACCCTGTAATGACATTGATGAATATAAGTTTCATTATTCTAAACATTCACCTTTGTTGTTTAGACCATCTTTTTTTATGGTAGAATAATTATTACATCATTGTATTCTTTTTGTTATTTTTTCAAATGGAATGACCATATATTTGATATTATGCTTTTTGTACTGAGTGCAACGGGTTCTATTAAAACCTTCTCATACCATTTAGGTTTCATCCTGCATGATAAAACCCCTACTATAATTGAACCACACAATGATTCAATTTAATAATATATTTTGCATGGCCAACCTAGTGAGTTCAATTCCCATTGCATGATGGGACTTATTTGACTATCAAAAACCTCTTTTTGGTTTTAGTGGTGTTTAGACATTTAAATATGGGATTATCAATGTGAATGTCATTTGTTGGGGTTCAATTTTCACACAATGATTTGTTTAAGCAAAATCAATGTTATTTAATATTAATTTGATATTATTAATGTTTATATTCATTCTTGATAAAAAGTGCGATATAGGAAAATGTATGATTTGTTCATGAGAATTGTGTATACTCTCATACATGTTGCTAAAAAATGTCTTCAATGCATTCTTGAGAAATGAACATGTTTGGGGTGTATTCATTAGTAGAAGAATGCATTTAGGAGTCTGTGAAAATGCACGTTCATGTGTGAGAGAGGAACA
>SNQJ01S0151524.1:1891-23063 GCA_010110895.2 Picea sitchensis
CTGTGTCTTACATTGTTATGGTCCTCCTGATCATCCATATTGTCTTGGTCTCCAAAAAGAGAATACCTAGGTGGTTTTACTTTTGAAGAAAACAAGGTTTCCCTTTGATGGAAAGGTATTCCTATGGATTGGATATCTGGGACTCTACTTGAGCCGGCTGAGACTATTGGTGCCAAAGTTTCTGTGTCAATTTGAGAGATGATTACATTGGTTGAACTACCAAACAAAAGATTCACCTATTCAGGGTCTACGATGTCCTTAAAATTAGGGTCCCCTGGTGGTGGTGTAAAAGCAAAGGTTGTATTGTTTGGTTTTGTGGAAGACTCGAGTGGTCTTGCCTCCTATCCTAATATGATTGATGCTTCAATTTCTTGTTCTATAGTGTTCCCTGTATTAGTCTCTTTAGAGAATATTTTATCTCTTTAAGTTGAGCTAGCTCCTGTTTTTCGGTATTGGTCTACGGATTTTATAAGAGGAATGTTCCTTCCCCCAAAGAGATCAAAAGGAACCTTGGTTGAAAGGTCTGATTTTGATTTAATGTATCTACCTTGTGGGTCTCTATGCCTATTCATGAAAGAAAGCAAAAACAAAAAGAAAAAGCTACCATTTGGTTCCTAGGTCTATTCATGAAAAATAAAATCAAAAAGAAAAACTACCATTGTGTTTGGGGGAACGTGCTATAGCATATGCGCAGGTTCTTACCTTTCGTCTTAAAGTTCCCCTGTCACCAAACTAATGCTAAGGTCTAGAAATGATCTAATTCCTAACTACTTACCTTGAGACAACTCCCCGACAATGATGCCAAAAATGATGGGTGTTATATATGCACTAAAAACACAGTAAAAAACCTCAATTAAATTGTCAACCCGGTGTAAGTAAACTTAGATTTGTAACAAAATATATGCCAACAGTAGAAGGCTGGTAGGAGTATAGTCTAACTAAGGAAGGCATCTATCTAAGGCTAATCTACTCAAGCAAAGCTATATAATGAGCAAACCCTACTAAGCAAAATGAAACTAGGTAACCTAAGTACTTTTGGGCCAAGGGTCGATGGATAGTTCCTAAGAAAGCAAGTAAAACCCTATGTAAAGCAAACTAGTTCAACAATAAACAAAGGCAAACTACTAAGCATAATAAGCAAATCACAAAAGCAAACTTCTTTAACTTGCCAACCTACATTCTGACGTAGACCGCACCCTCTGCCTCAATAGAGACCTCTGCGCTGACCTCCCGGTCTTAAGGATCGTTCAGATTTCACCCTCGAGCTGGAGTGGATTTTTCGATTCTCCCCTAGAATCTTTATCTGAATTTGACCCACAGGTCTTTTTCGACACCTTACAGCCTTTAGGCCCGGTTCTTTCTCTGTTCCCAACAGAAAGTCACAATCGGGTTTCGGGGGTTTCCAATCCCCGATGTCACAAACCCTATCGAATTCCTAATCTCCGATATCCCGATGCACTCCCTTTTTTCTTTAGGCCCTCCTGGCTATGCCCCTAGTCCATACGACCTCCCCTTATATGACCACAGCCATACTTTTTATCGGGATTCGAGGTTTCGAAGGTTGAAATGTATCAAACCTCTTGTCCACGGAATCCCCGATTTCCCGATTCCCGATGTGATGTCACTAGGATGTCCTTCCACCGTAAAACCACCATCAACGACTGTGATCGATCACTAAAATTAACGGCTCCAGATCTCCCTCGGGGTTTCGCGACTTCAAATGCCAAAGTGATTTTACCTCCGCTTTGCCCGATCTCTCGAAAGCTGATTCCCCGATATGACTCCTCTTCGAGACTTTCTCTGAAAGTCGAGATCGATGCCACGCATCCTCAAAGATGGATGGTCCTCACTGCTTCGGGGTTTTCACCGTGGACATTCCCAATGCCTCGCTATGACGAGATGACGTCAACTGGGTCCCACACGGAGCTTTCCTCTTTTCGAAAAATCAGACTTCGCGATTCCAAGTTGCTATTCCTCCTTGTCTCCCTAACTCGCAAAATGTCGATCCCCGACTTCCCTCGGATTTCTGACATGCATCCCAAGTGGATGGACGGTTCAGATCAACCCTCGGGTTTCACCAATTATATAAATCCAATCCACTTACCTATGTGAGTCCCGATGACCGAAATGCTGATGGGGTTTCCGATCTCGTCCATGTGTCCCAACTGATGGACGGTGCCGATCCTTTATGAGGTTTCCAACATGGATTTTTCTCGATCACTTGCTCACAGGACTTCCGATTTTGTGAATGCTGAAATCCCGATGGCCACACCTCCGGTCGGAACTTTCCTGCTCCCGTTCACGAAGCTTAAACCTTGTGTAACTCCTGGTAAATCCAATGGATGATGGGTATTCTATGTGAAGATCCTACGGTCCACAATCTCCTAAGCTTGGACTCCAGACGCAACCGTAACCTCCCCACTCCTTTGGCAGATCTGACGGCTGGTGGGATTTCGCTAATCCTCCCCATAGATTCCTGACCGTCGGTTTCTTTCCTTCGATGATTTCTACGAAGGAAACCAAGGAATCTTCCCTAGACTTATCCGCTTGCGCTACAAACTTCCAATGCCCCTCAATATTTTCAAAGGCTTTACTCCTCCTGAGCTTCTCACAACTTCGAGCCTCAAAGAGGATATTTGCATGCACTCCTTGCGGCAACCTCCAAACACGTCTAAGTGTTGAATTCCTCCGACCCTGCACACTCCTGCAACAACAGTCTCTCACACCTTACTCAGGTTCGCAACCCTGAACTTCACTGGGCCTGCGCACTCCTTGCACGACTCTTGTGCTCAACTACACTTCTGGGGAAATGAGAACAAAAGTAAAACTATCTGAGCTTCAGAGACGCAACCCTGAATTCTTGTCGACACACTCCTTGCGGACACTTCCACTGCACTCCTTGCAGGAATTCTTACTCAGATAGAGAAACAATTGAAACTCATTCCCTCTTCCTTTCAGACTTCAACTTAGAACATGAAATCATATACACAAAATATCAAAGCAAATGTATAACAGGAAGCAAACATTCATGAGAATAACATCAATACACAAAGAGCAACACAAACCATGAATTTGAATCAAAGCTTTCTATTAATCCAAATATCTGTACATGGGTGTTCTTACACAACTCTCTACATGCTCTTGCTCTTCCTTCTTCCTGATAATGATACAATACACAATGAGGGTGTCTATATCCCGTTTCCCTCTTGCGCTCTCAAACAGTCTAATCTAGAATTAAATTCTATCTACCTGCATTAACTATTATAAATGCCTCCTACCTACTAAGGACGAGAGCGAGCTGCTCAAGGCCCGATTACATTACACAAGTGCATCTCTTCTTAAATGAATTCATTTAAGATCACGCAACAACTCCCAAGGTGATTTCAAAATTTGTGCTGGCTTGTCCAGCTGTCTTTTGCTTCCGCGCGGGGTCGCTTGATGTGGGAGATGCTCCTGCATCATACTCCCTCGCTTGAAAATTTTCATGGGCTCCTGTCCATGAGCTCCTGCACGGTTTGTCCATGCTTCAAAATCTCTGCTTCATTCTCCGAGCTGGCATCTTCAACTGGATGTCCCTTCCACTTGACCAAGTATTCAAAGTATTGTTTTCTTCTGGTCTTCTTGCCAATTCTTTTGTCCAGTATGCACTCCATCTGTGGTTTATCCGCAATTGGCATCTGCTTCGTCCAATGGATCATTGGCTGCTCATTTCCAGTCTCTGTTTCTTCAGCTTTATATGGGTACAAATCCAAGATATTGAATATCGGAGAAATTCTGATCCCATCGGGTAATTCAATCTCGTAAGCATTTGCCCCACATTTCTTCAAGACCCGCACGGTCCGATTTTCTTGATTTTCAGCTTATTATATGTTCCTCTCGGGAACCTTTCTTTTCTCAAATGTGCCAGAACCAGATCACCAACCTCGAACTGAAGTTGTCTTCTATGCTGATCTGCTCTGCACTTATACTCCTGACTCGATTCCAGCAATCGTCCCTTCACCTGACTGTGAAGTTCTTTCATCGCCTCTGCGAATTCTTCTGCACTAGCGCTCCTAATTGCAGTCTATTCTGACTCTCTCAGTTCATAAATTCCTCTCGGCTACATGCCATAGACAATCTGAAATGGAATCTTCCCTGTACTCCTGTTAACTGAGTCATTATAAGCAAACTCTGCCTGTGGTAATATATTGTCCCTCTAGCTGTGGTGTTCTGTCACTAAGCTTCTCAGCAAGTCTCCCAGACTTCTGTTTACCACCTCTGTTTGTCCATCCATCTGAGGATGATAAGCCAAACTAAATGCCAAGTTAGTTCCCATATTCTTCCATAAGGTCCTCCAAAAATGCCCTATGAACTTAGTGTCTCGATCCGAAACTATGCTTCTTGGCAACCCATGAAATCGAATGACCTCTTTGAAAAATAGGTTCGCAATGTGAGTTGCGTCATTGGTCTTCTGACATGGAATGAAGTGTGCCATCTTAGAAAATCTATCCACCACCACAAAGATTGAATC
Source organism: Picea sitchensis (assembly GCA_010110895.2). Taxonomy (NCBI): domain Eukaryota; kingdom Viridiplantae; phylum Streptophyta; class Pinopsida; order Pinales; family Pinaceae; genus Picea; species Picea sitchensis. The sequence goes on from SNQJ01S0151524.1 coordinate 6,402, forward strand.
AACCCCTCTTTGTGTTCTTGGCAACCCCAATACGAAATCCATGCTAATCGCATCCCACGACCTCTCTGGTATGGGCAATGATTGATAAAACCTCGCATTCTGTTTCCTTCCCTTCGAATGCTGGCAAACTCTGCATTTGTCCACGAATATCTTGACATCTGCTCGCATTCCCGGCCAAAAATATGACTCGTTCAATTTTGTGAACGTCTTGTCATGACCAAAGTGCCCTGCCAATCCTCCACTGTGTTTCTCCTTTAACATATTCTCTCTCATGGAGCATTTCGGAATACACAGTTGATTGCCTCTGAACAACAATCCTTCCTGGATCATGTATTCTATCCACGGGCTTCTATCTCTGAGAACTGGATTCTCAGCCGCTTCATATGCCTCCTTAAAATCCTAATCATCTGTGTACATGTCCCTCAGATCATCAAAACCCAACGTTTTGACTCTAAACTCCTGCAACAGCAAACACTTCCTGCTCAAAGCATCAACAACTTTGTTAGCAGTACCAGAAATATGTTTAATCACAAAAGTGAAAATTTGCATATATTCAACCCATTTGACATGTTTCTGATTCAACTTTTCCTGTTGAGTCACAAACTGCAGTGCATGATTGTCACTGTACAAGACAAACTCTTTCGGGATCAAGTAATGCCTCCATTTCTTCAGTGCCTGTATGATAGCGTAAAATTCCTTATCATAAGTGGAATATTTCAACTTTTCTTCATTCAGCTTCTCGCTGAAGTATGCTATTGTCCTGTCTTCTTGACTCAAGACTGCCCCGATTGCAAATCCACTGGCATCGCATTTCACCTGAAATGTCTTTTGGAAATCTGGCAACACCAAAACTGGTGTTTTCGTGATCTTCCCCTTCAATAGATTAAAACTCTTCTTAGCCTCTTCTGTCCAGTCAAAATATTTGTGTCTTTTCTTCATTGTATCCATCATCGCTGCACTAATTCCATTGAAATTCCTAATGAATTTTCGGTAGAAACTAGCCAATCCGTGAAAACTTCTCACCTCAAATATGTTCTTCGGTGATGGCCAATTCTTGATTACTTCCACCTTATCTGGATCCATCCTCAACTCATTTTCCGAAATAACAAACCCCAAATAAATGAGCTCTGTCTTCATGAATGAGGATTTCTTCATGTTTATCAAAAACTTCTCCTGCTGCAATTTCTGCATCACTGTAGCCAAATGCTTAAGATGCTCCGCTGTCGTTTTACTGAAAACCAGTATGTCATCCAAATACACAATGACAAATTTCCCGATGAACTCCTTCAGGACTTCGTTCATCAACCTCATGAAGGTACTTGGTGCATTTGTTAAGACAAATGGCATACAAGTCATTCATACAACCCCTCGTTAGTCTTGAATGATTTCTTCCATTCATCACCCTCTCTCATACGAATCTGGTGATATCCACTTTTCAAATCAATCTTTGAAAAACACTTTTCTCCACTCAAGCAATCCATCAGATCATCCATCCTCGACAATGGAAATCTGTACCTGATGGTTATCTTGTTAATCGCCCTCGAGTCAGTACACATCCTCCAACCTCTGTCTTTCTTTGGGCTGAGTATTGTGAGAAAAAAACATGGACTCAAGCTCTCCCTGACTAAACCTTTGTCCAACAACTCTTGGAATTGTCTTTTAACTTCTTCATTCTCTTGCAGTGTCAATCTGTACGCGGCTTTGTTTGGCAAACTAGCTCCTAGTATGAGATCAATATGATGACTCACACTTCTGATCGGTGGCAATGAACGAGGTAATTCATCCACTACAATGTCAGCAAACTCTTCCAGCAGTTCCTGAACCTCCTTTGGTAAATCATCCACTCTTGTGCTAGTGAGAACAATTTTCGGTTTCCTGACCACAATGAATTGTGGTTCCTCCTTCTTCTTGACCTCGGTAAGGAGTTCCTTCCCACTCATGAGAAGTACAGTGTTGCTTACTTCCGTTTTTACCTCCTTATCCTTAATTGGAAGCAACATGTGTGTCCTCCCATTCTTCTCTAGGGTGTATGTGTTCATTCGCCCATCATGAATCGCATTTCTGTCATATTTCCATGGCCTACCCAACAATAGATGGCAAACATCCATAGGAATAACATCACATAATATCTTATCATTATATCCTCCTATCTTAAATTCAACTAAACATTGTTTAGTGACATTTACCTGATGTCCCTTTTGTAGCCATGAAACTTTATATGGGCTTGGATGTTCGGTCGTCTCCAGCTCCAGCTTCTCTACCATCTCGGTTGAAACGAGATTATCTGTGCTACCACTGTCCATAATGACCTTGCATACCCTATCTTTGGTTTTGCAAGCAGTTCGAAAAAGACTGTTTCTTTGCACTGAATTCTCCACCTCCTTCTCTGGTGTCAAAAGGACTTTTCACATCATAAGCGATCATCCGCCTTCAGCATCTTCTGCCTCCACATCTCGCCTTTGTGCTTCAACGATGTGAGTTTCCCCAATCTCTTTCTTTTTCTCTGGACACTCATAAGACTTGTGTCCATTCTTTCCACACGTGAAGCATGTGATTACTCCACCTCTTCCTCTTCCTCTGCCTCTGGTACGAGGAAAAGTATTATTCTCAGCATAATATTTTCTCTGCTCATTATGCTGCCCTCGCTGTGAAGTTCCACATCTCTCTGTCCGTGTCTGAGGTTTCTTCCAGTCCTCCTTGGGCTTCTGGTTTCTATCCTGAGCAACTGATTTGCCTCTTGGCTGACTTCTGCCTCTGCCCCTCTGACTCTGTTTTCATCTCAGCTTCTCCTCCGCTTTTAGAGCCATCTGATAAGCATCTTCCACTGTTCGGATGGTCAACATACTCATCTCATCCTGAATTTCATATCTCAGGCCATTCATATACCTAGCTACTTTTTCATCATTGCTTTCATGATGACCTGCCCTGATATTCAACCTATAAAATTCTTCAGTATATTCCTTCACTGACATCAGCTTCTGTCTCAGGTTTTGCATTCTCCTGAACAGAGAAATTTGATAATCCCTGGGAATTAATTTTGCCTTCATCTTTGCAATCATCCTGTCCCAGCTCTTAATCTTCTGCTCGCCTTGGCAATGCCTATCCACTTGTAGTTCATCCCACCACAAGGCTGCATGTCCTTTTAATCTCGTGACGGCATGCTTGACCTTCTTGTCCTCTTCGACATGTTCATAGTCAAAATATGTGTCTAGAGATCTAATCTAGTCTAGAATCTCTTCCACATCCATATTTCCCTCATAAACTGGAATGTCCATCTTCGCCTTTGCACCCATCCTTGCAACAACTTTAAGCAAGCGTTCATTGGCTGCATCTTCTGTTGTGACTTCTTCGTCTCCATATCCAACATCATCTTCACTTTCAGACTCACTGATATCTCCTACATCATCTGTGCATTTTTGTCTTATCTCCATGTCCACAAGTCTGGCGCATATGTTATGCAGATCTCTTTCTACTTCTGGATTTTGCACCTGTCTACCCCTTCCTCTAGACATCTCCCTTTCCTCCCTTGGATCGGGTGATTGTCTATCTCTTCTCCTTGGCGGCATGGTGAATCTTCCTTCTTCCTGCTACAAAAAGAAAAGAAGCTTTTCTAAGCTCTGATACCAAACTGACGCAGACCACACCCTCTGCCTCGACAGAGACCTCTGCGCTGACCTCCCGGTCTTAAGGATCGTTCAGAGTTCACCCTCGAGCCGGAGTGGCTCCTTCGATTCTCCCCTGGAATATTTATTTGAATTTGACCCACAGGTCTTTTTCGACACCTTACATCCTTTAGGCTCGGTTCTTTCTCCGTTCCCAAGAGAAAGTCACAATTGGGTTTCGGGGGTTTCCAATCCCCGATGTCACAAACACCAGCTTCCTCGAATTCCTGATCTCCGATATCCCGATGCGCTCCCTTTTTTCTTTAGGCCCTCCTGGCTATGCCCCTAGTCCATACGACCTCCCCTTATATGACCGTAGCCATACTTTTTATCGGGATTCGAGGTTTTGAAGGTTGAAATGTATCAAACCTCTTGTCCATGGAATCCCTGATTTCCCGATTCCCGATGCGACATCACTAGGATGTACTTCCACCGTAAAACCACCATCAACGACTGTGATCGATCACTAAAATCAATGGCTCCAGATCTCCCTCAGGGTTTTGCGACTTCAAATGCCGAAGTGCTTTTACCTCCGCTTTCCCCGATCTCTCGAAAGCCGATTCCCCGATATGACTCCTCTTCAGGACTTTCTCTGAAATTCGAGATCGATGCCACATGTCCTCAAAGATGGACGGTCCTCGCTGCTTCGGGGTTTTCGCCGTGGAAATTCCCGATGCCTCGCTATGACGAGATGATGTCAACTGGGCCCCACACGGAGCTTTCCTCTTTTCGGAAAATCAGACTTCGCGATTCCAAGTTGCAAGTCCACCTTGTCTCCCTGACTCGCGAAATGCCGATCCCTGACTTCCCTCAGATTTCTGACACATGTCCCAAGTGGATGGACGGTTTAGATCAACCCTCGGGTTTCGCAAATTATATAAACCCAATCCACTTACCTATGTGAGTCCCGATGACTGAAATGCCGATGGGGTTTCCGATCTCGTCCACATGTCCTGACTGATGGACGGTGCCGATCCTTTACGGGGTTTCCAACATGGATTTTCCCCGATCAATTTCTCACAGGACTTCTGATTTTGTGAATGCCGAAATCCCGATGGCCACACCTCGGGTCATAACTTTCCTCCTCCCGTTCACGAAGCTTAAACCTCATGTAACTCTTGGTCAATCCAACGGATGACGAGTATTCTATGTGAAGAGCCTACGGTCCACAATCTCCTAAGCTTGGACTCCAGACGCAACCGTAACCTCCTCGCTCCTCTGGCAGATCTGACGGCTGGCGGGATTTCGCTAATCCTCCCCACAGATTCCTGACTGTCGGTTTCTTTCCTTTGATGATTTCTATGAAGGAAACCAAGGACTCTTCCCTAGACTTATCCGCTTGCGCTACAAACTTCTGATGCCTCTCAATATTTTCAAAGGCTTTACTCCTCCTGAGCTTCTCACAACTTCGAGCCTCAAAGAGGATCTTTGCACGCACTCCTTGCGGGAACCTCCAAACACGTCTAAGTGTTGAATTCCTCCGACCCTGTGCACTCCTGCAGCAACAGTCTCTCACACCTTACTCAGGTTCGCAAACCTGAACTTCACTGGGCTTGCGCACTCCTTGCACGGCCCCTGTGCTCAACTACACTTCTGGGGAAATGAGAACAAAAGTAAAACTATCTGAGCTTTAGAGACGCAACCCTGAATTCTTGGCGACGCACTCCTTGCGGACACTTCCACTGCACTCCTTGCAGGAATTCTTACTCAGATAGAGAAACAATTGAAACTCATTCTCTCTTCCTTTTAGACTTCAACTTAGAACATGAAATCATATACACAACATATCAAAGAAAATGTATAACAGAAAGCAAATATTCATGAGGATAACATCAATACACAGAGAACAACACAAACCATGAATTTGAATCAAAGCTTTCTATTAATCCAAATATCTGTACATGGGTGTTCTTACACAGCTCTCTGCATTCTCTTGCTCTTCCTTCTTTCTGATAATGATACAATACACAATGAGGGTGTCTATATCCCGTTTCCCTCTTGTGCTCTCAAACAATCTAATCTAGAATTAAATTCTATCTACCTGCATTAACTACTATAAATGCCTCCTACCTACTAAGGACGAGAGCGAGCTGCTCAAGGCTCGATTACATTACACAAGTGCATCTCTTCTTAAATGACTTCATTTAAGATCGCGCAACAACTCCCAAGGTGATTTCAAAATTTGTGCTAGCTTGTCCAGCTGTCTCTCACTTCCGCGCGGGCTCGCTTGACGTGGGAGATGCTCCTGCATCACATTCAATGAGCAACTACCCTATGAAAGCAAATAAATAAGCAAGTAAGCAAAAGCACCTATCTAACCTATTAAAGCAAATAGACAAGCAAGAAAAGACACCTAACTAACCTACTAAAGAAAAAGACAAGTAAACAAAAGAACCTAACTAACATACTAAAGAAAAATACAAGTAAGCAAAGGCAACTAACTACTGCAAGCAATCAAAGCAAAACTTCTCATTGAACAACTATCTAGCCTAAGAGGCAAGTGGACTAATTGTTTAATGAAAAACTATTTCTAATGCGTGAAAGGAAATCCAAGAGGCAACTGGACTAAATGCTTAATGCAAAACTATTTCTAATGCGTGAAAGGAAATCCAAGAGGCAACTGGACTAAATGCTCAATGCAATGCATGAAAGGTATTCTATTAAAAGCAAGAAAGACTAACAACTAATTCTTTATCTATGATAAGCAAACTACTATCTAATCTATCAAAGCAAAGTCTATCTATCTTACAACAACAAATAAGACTATTTTCTAAACTATGAAAGCAAGAGACTATATCTATGAAAGCAGGAAAACTATTCTTTAACCTATGACAATTCAAATATAATGCTGGTGGTTGTGTGAATGTCTTCGGTGTTAGATAATATCTCGATGGCACTTGACAACAAAGGACAATTCCAATGGTATAAGCTCAACACCAATCTCAATGGCAAAATGAAAGGTATGGATTAAACAATCCAGTGAGAATTTAGCCACGACAAAAATAATGTTAAATAACCTGCATATTCATGTATAGACCATCAACAACATATATAGACAAAAATAATGTTAAATAACCTGCATATTCATGTATAGACCACCTCTAATGTTTTCTGACATTCTTCCCTGCAGATATATACTGAAAAAAATACCTATTTTTTGTTCGCCAAGAAGATCTTATACCCTTTTTGAACTGTCGTTATTATAGAAAACTTGTCACAACATCCGTAAAATGCAACATATTTATATAGTTTATAACGTTGCAATTTCGACGATAGTTGACCAAGTCAAAGTTGACTTGGTCAAATAGTGGGTGACCGTTAGGGTGGGGAAAACCTAGTGTCCATAACATCGCAAGTTCGACGAATGTTTGGTCAACGTCGCAAGTGAGACAAAAATTTGACGTTGTTGTAAGAGAGACTTCCTATGAACTTCATTGCAAGAGCGACGTTTTTAGTAGTATGTCGCAAGAGCGACATTATCGGGCAGTATGGAGAAAAAAATTAAAATTTCCTCTATTTTTCGATAGTATGGCGAATTTTGTCCATATTGTCGCAAATAGAACATCACAATTTTTCCAATATGTACTAGTGGGAGGATACTACATCATGTTTTGAGACCTCTTCATAACGTTTCCTTGGAACATTAAGCTAAAAAAGAAAATCAACCTCTCTTCTTTATGGGACGTCCCCCTCTCAAACGGGTTTTATGTACATGTGGCATCATTTGATTATGTTTTAACTTAGTCTCCTTATTTATGTGGATGAAAAGTGTATTGGATTTAAGAGATGGGTTCATACCCAGGGTTCATGAAGCTTGACCAACAAGTACCCTGTAGGAATCGACATATTACATCTTCAAGAACTGAAGAAGGTCTCACTCAAGACACCATGGGAGTCATAGAGACCATATGATTTTGTCCAAGGTGTGAAGGAAGATAACATACATAAAATTTTCATCACATACCCATGTAATCATTCATAACTACCATAAGATTATTGGGAAGAATAATACATAACATACATACATTCAGACCATAAATCATCACATGCAATGATAAACGTGCTTCAAGCTTTATTAATTAAACTCAAAAGAATTCTAATACATTTCCATACATAGAGGCCAAATCCTACTACAGATGCATTCACTGCAAAATAGATATGAGTCATGTTCTCAATCATTCTTTCTCTCTCTTATTCTTGTTGTGAGAAATCTCACCCTGAAGACAAGTTGAGGTCCCCTTAGTTGGGATTTCTTCAACCAAGACAGCTAGAACAAGTGGACACCAACATTCCAAATTTCCATTTATTTACTCATGAAATAAGAGAGGAAGAGGAAGAGAAAGAGGCACCTTTTTGTGTTGGTTGTCCTTGCTTCTCTTTATTGTTCCGATGTTGGATCCAGTATAGTTCCAAGCATATTCTACCTGCAAAGAAATATAACTATCCCCTTCTTCCACTACTTGTAACAAGTTAGATAAAAACTATCGTAACGAGGCCACAATAATTTATACATAAATTTGAAAAGAGATGAAAATAAGGAAATAGGCCAAGTTTATTAATATGAGAAACAATGGAACTTACAATCATGATGTGCTGCAAGCCTCCTCCAATGATCCTCCTATCCAACCCCTTACTGTATGCTAACAAATGAATAGAATTTTGGTATACCTTAGACCTTAATTTCTTCTAATCTCTTTCACCCTTGAGAGGTCTTGTTTATATAGATGCTTTGGGAGGTTCAATGAACTTATAATATCAAGGGAAGGTAGAGATGTTTCCTCCATAAGTTAGGTTTGATTACCCAAAAAGGAGAGACTCGGGCCTATAATTCATCTTTCGATCATAACCAACAAAATTTTCTCAGAGTCAAACCATAAAATAAGGTGGGATTGGTTAAAACCACCCTAACAGGGCTGGTACTCCCAGTGACATTGGTAGGAGGCATCAGTGATGCTCCATGCTGGTCTAGCAAGGGGTGTCACCCTGAGAGTGACGCTCCCTGAGCCATAGTAGGGGGGCGTTAGTGCTCCAACTAAGCCAAAAAATAAGGGGGAATACATGCGTTCGACCTTCAAAATGGTTTTTTATTCTCTTCAATGGTTAGGGATGATGAAAAAGTGTTATTCCATGGTGTCAGAGTGATGAAACATAAACACGACACTTAGGAAAGTGTCATTTTGGAATTACGACACTCAACAATGCAACTGTACATAAGTGTGATACTTAGTACGACACTAGGTAGTGTACAAATTTTATGTGTAACAGATTGCCCCCTAAAATGTGAGGTTGGAAGAGCGCTGATGGTCGAAACATTTTATAGAATGATATGCGGTAACGGGTGATGAAATAGGAGATCCAGATGGAAGCTGCAAACAAACATCAAACAACATATATATGAATCATCCTAAGGTATGAATACCCATGTTCGATACAAAATGGACTAGAAGCACAGTCATCGACCAATACACTATGGATCCATGAAAGCATTTACTAAGGATATGGCCACCAAACATACAATGTATATCCATACCTCCATCACTCAATCATGTTGTAGCCAATAGATTTTACATAATGGATATACAATATGACAACAACATAGCCACAAAAAAATACAAAGTGGATCTATGTGACAATGTACATTAGTAATATTTCCCTCCATCACAACCTGGGTTAGGCACACAACATTGGTAGAGGCCAAAAAGGATCCTAGGGTCTTCATCTCAATCCCAAATCAGTATGATTATAACCATGTGAATACATATTCTGGTGTCGAACATGGTATAAACCACTTGATTATTGGTCATTAGTTGTATGCACAGGGGAAGACCCAGGGTTCAACTCCAAGAGCGCACCAACAAGCCCTAACCACTGGCTCTTTAAGCAACATCTGCGAAGCAGATGCAGTCTCACCCGAAGCAGCTATGGGGGGGTTGCAGGACAGAGATGTCTACAACCAAGGGGAATATCAAGTGGATCTAATACTAGAATAGTACAACATGCATATATCACTTATCAACTTAGATCTACTCCACACAACTATCTATCATATCTAACAAAATAATGCAATAGCAGTATATCAAAGGGAAAAGAACATAGCATCAATCACACACTACACAAGGTATACATGGTTCACCCTCTCTCTAGGGATACGTCTAGAGAACTGTGCTTTATAATATATTAAGATGAAGCATACAATTCTTGTCTGCACTCTAAGCCAACAGATCTTCTCTCTTCTCCTCACTATCTCTCCCCTCCCTGCGCACCCAGCTGAAGATCTTACAATACATAAGGCTCTCGTACTCAACACTTCTCTCTCACTCAATATTACTCACTCAATCACAGGATGACAAAGACAACAACAACAATCATAACACCAACAAAATCCCAACCCATGTCCTTTAGACCTCTATTTATACATTACAATAGCTCACCCACATCCTTAGGTCAAAACCTAGGTGTCAAAAACCCTGGATACCAAAACCCTAGGTGTCTAAAACCCTAGGTCAAATTGACCCATGTTTTTAGGGCTTCACCAGCCTGTCTTTCCTTCCTTCTTGTGCAGTGCTCCAAAGCATCCAACATTGGATTTTTCCTCTTGCTGAGTTGTCCATGATCCTTCTTTCTTACTGATTTGTCATCCTCGATCTCCTCGTTCAACGACTTGCTTTCTCTTACTTCTCTCCATCTTTTCTTCTCTTTTGCTCACTTCGACCCAGTAACAGTCACCATGTCTTCTGCACAGTTCACATTTTTCCTTTTCTTCCTTTCTCTTCGCTATATTTCATAACCAAGGGCCAATATGCCCCCAACACTCACCAGTGGCTCGTCCCGAGGCACTTAAGATCTGACCTTTCTATTTTACTTCTACTTCAAATTGCGCAGTGCAACCTTTACTTTATGCTCTATTCTAATGTTGACTTTCTTGATCTTGATCGCCTGTCCAACAAATGGTAGTTCAACTCCTGGTCCTTCCACATCTCTCTGGCCTTCTGTTTCGAAAATATTCACCTTCCTAGGATCATCGTCTTCATCAACATTGATGTTGTAATAGCCTTGTAGTTTCTGGAGAGGCCCAGTCCATTTGTCCTCTTCTTGTTTTAAAGGGGGGCTAGAGGCCTCCTCAAATACTTTTTGTCTTACAATCTATAACGCTTGATCTACTGAAGGATATTGACTGTCAAATGATAAGGTGGTTACAAAGTTCTGAGTCATATCTTCCCAATCTGTAGTGATGAGGTGCAACTCCGCTTGAAGGTACCAGTTGATAGGGGTTATGTCTAGTGTGTTAATGAACTTGTGCACCCACTTCTCTTGAGAATGGTTCTCCAGGCTTCCTCGCAACTTCACACTTGGTCCTTTGGGCAACTTCGACTTGTGTACCGAACTTCACAACCTTCCACTTGTGCTGAGAACCGCGTGATCATCAGGGTATGACATTGTACCCATTCTGTAATGTTGTTTTTGTGTGTCCCCCATCATCTTGCTGGTGTGGATTTAAAGGCCTCATCCATTGCCAACAATCTCTGTTGTGTTGGTACACTTGCTTTGAATTCTGACAAGAAGGTTTCTAAAGGATTTAGACCATCAAAAGTGGGCAAGTTACTTACTGTTGTGCTGATCTAGCGAACTTCTCTGGTTAATATAGCACATCTCCTTGTAGATACTTCATACATCTTGTTCTGCCAGTTCTCCAATGCTTCTTCTGAATCTGATGAACATGCGTTGTCACTTCGCCAACTTAGGTTTCCATCGGCCGTATGATTAATGTAATCCTGCTATCTAGCTGTTAATTTGTATATGTTTTCCAGTTCATATGCGCAGTCTTCTTCTTTGATAGGTTCTGTGTATCACTGAGATTCATCTGGATATAAAGGTGAGTTGACCCTAAGGACATATCTTTCAAACGTCATACATCTCTTATTTAAATCAACAACAATGGAATTATTGAAAGCCCAATAAATTCCTAACAACGCAGGGTAAGTGCAACTGTCATCAACTATCTCAATTACCTCAAAATCTGCAAACGTTCTTACTCCATAGATGTCGACATGGACATATTCGAATCTTCCAAAGGGGCTTACATCTTGCTGATTAACCATCCTAAGTCTTATAGGGGAATAGATCAACTTCAGTTTTCCCATCAGTGCCCAGGTTTGCTTCATTATAAAATTGACCTCTGACCCTAAGTCGAGGACCACATAGTCTATATCATATTCTCCTATCTGAGAATTCAAGTGTAGTTCCTTATTCGTCCTTATCTTCTTGGATAGTTGATGTACTTCTTTATTCAGTAAGGGATCTATCCTTCCTTTCTCATACTGTCTGATTAAATTTTGTATCTCTTGTACAACACTCTCATCCTGGATCAACTTAATACACGTATATAAAAATTCCATGAGCTTGCTTACCTCTTTTCCTTCTTTTGGCGAAGAAGACTAATCGAATTCCAGAGGCATTCCATATTCTCTTACTTATGGCTGTGTCTTTGATGAAGAGCCTTGGTTTGATGAAGAGCCTGTGTCTTGCCTCCTCAAATATTTGTCTTTCTTTATTTGCATCAAAAGTTTGGGTCTTCTCTGTAGCTTTCTAGACTCCTGAGTCTTTTGTAGTCTTTCCTTGGGTCAATATGTCTTCTCCTATAACAACGCCTCCTCTAGTGATAACAATGACTCTAGGGTCTTCTCCACGAGGTTTATCATATATCAGTTTCACTTGCGGGTTCTACTAAGGTCCCCTTTTCTCTTGAAGTTTAGCCAGCAATACTGGACATTCCTCGATGACATGCTCGAAAGAGTTGCAGTAGATGCAAGTGGTATAAGGGTTCTGACAGTCCCTTTCCAAGTGTCTTGGTTGTGCACAGTTATAATATATTATCTATCCTCGACCTCGACCCATACCTCCTCCTCTTCCTCTTCCTCTGAATCCACCACAGGGATTGAAGTTTCCTCTCCTAGGGGAGTTATACTATGTATTGTTTCCTTCTTGATGTACTTCACCTTGAATTTTGTATATGTCTCTTGAAATTTCATGCATGAGGTCATAATCCCTACAGTCCCTATCATCATGCCCTATGGACTTACAGAACATGCAATACAAATTTGTGGGTGTCTGAACATATTTTTGCATGTAATAGCACTCACTAGGGCGATGTCTATTTCTACATAGCTTGCACTGGGGTAGGGTGACTTGCTTCAAAGGGATCGAAGCTCCAGAGGCCAAGTATTCATGAAATAGGGGACAATGTTCCTTGTCATGGCCTTCTGATTTGCATTTAACACACCAGATGCCTTCTCTTTTATCTTTTCCCTTGTCTTTCTTCATATCTTCAACTTGCAGATACAAACTAGTTAGCTGACTCAAGATTTGACTCATACCTGTGCTGGATTCTCCCATAGGGGATGATTCTAACTTCATGGCGATCTCCAGTGCCTCAGCCTATGAAGAAATCTTCTATTGCGTCAGAGGAACCCTGATGTGTGGTAAGAGGGAAACAATGAACCATTCTTTGTTCTGCTCATCTGGGATCTAAAAATTCAATCGACCTGTTAAGGTATTGAATCTCTGATCGAATTCCCAAACAGGCTCGGCTATCTTCTGCTTGATCTCTTTTAGCTCTGTAATGCATTGTGACTCTGACTTGGTTTTCTTGAACTCTGCAATCAACACATTCTTGATCTCATTCAGCGGCTTAGGCTGTGCAAGTCCTTGGACAAGCTTCATGTACCATCTCAGTGTGCGATCCCTTAGGGTAGTACTAAAATGAGTTATTTTAACAGCTTCGTCGGTGACATTCTTAATATTCCATACTACTTCATATAGGAACCAGTGCTGATTAGGATCTTCATACCCATCTCCCCTAAAAATAGGGAGCCTGATCTCATCTGCCATAGATATTCCTAGGGTTCCTGACTGAGTATGTGGTGGAATATTAGCGATAGTGCTTTGAACACTCTAGTGGCTTGGATTACTCTGATTTCTTAATGCTACTGACTCAACAGGAGGGATAATAGTACTTACTTCAGCAATCTGCGTAGTTCCTGAAGTTTCTGGCTCTTCCCGATGAGCTTCTTCAGCTTTCCCTTCCTCTATCCCAGCAGGTTATGAATGCTCTTCGTCCATCATATTTTCCTCTTCTCCACTTTAGAAACCCTCATCCCCATAGTTCTGCTTAAACAGGTTCGCAAGATGAACTTCTCTGAACGCTCTCCCACTGCACATATTTCTAGCCTCTGTGTCGTTGTCACTATCCGAATTCTTAAACATTAGCTTTTCCAGATCCGACCAATCTACTATATCTTCAAGATGTTCTTCTCATGGAATAACATCTTGATCCTCAGCTTCAGAAAATGTAAAATTTTTCCTGTGGGTCCCTTGAAGAAATATCTCTCGGCTTGGCTATATGACTCTACTCTGTCAACAACAAACTTGGTGATGTACCCTCCAATGGTTCTATCAAACCAATAATCTACTACTCTTGATACAACATTATCAATTCTCTTGACCTTCTTGATCAACACCGACGTCCAAACCACAGGTGGCCTAGATCTGATCTCAAACTGGGTATCTTCTATCCTAGCTAACCACTCATATAGCTCCTGATGGATTCCTCCAAAGAAAATTTCATGTATATCAGTAAAGATATATCTCTCCAAACAATCCTCTGTACTAAGATTAGGGTTCTTGTTCTGGGCTTCAACGAAGTCCCTTTCTTGATCCTCTATCCACTTTTGAATTTCTGTCTTTGATGGAAACCACCTTGACATTCCCTCCAGAAGATTGTTGTCCCAGCAACGAAACCATTTTTTGGCACAGGGGAAGACCCAGGGTTCAACACCAAGAGCGCACCAACAAGCCATAACTAATTTCCCTTTCGGTAACACTTGTGAAGCAGATGCAGTCTCACCTGAAGCAGCTATGGGGGGGTTGCAGGACATATATGTCTACAACGAAGGGGAATATCAAGTGGATCTAATACTAGAACAATACAACATGCATATATCACTTATCAGCTTAGATCTACTCCACACAACTATCTATTAGATCTAACACAATAATGTAATATCATTATATCAAAGGGAAAAGAACATAGCATCAATCACACACTACACAAGGTATATGTGGTTCACCCTCTCTCTAGGGCTACGCCCACAGAACTGTGCTTTATAATATATTAAGATGAAGGATACAGTTCTTGTCTATGCTCTCATCCAACAGATCTTCTCTCTTCTCCTCGCTATCTCTCCCCTCCCTACGCACCCAGCTGTAGGATTGATCTTTGCACCCAGCTGAAGATATTACAATACAAAAGGCTCTCATACTTAGCACTTCTCTCTCACTCAATATTACTCGCTTGATCACACGATGACAAAGAAAACAACAACAATCATAATACCAACAACAACCCAACCCAGGTCCTTTAGACCTCTATTTATACATTACAATAGCTCACTGACATCCTTAGGTCGAAACCTAGGTGTCGAAAACCCTAGATACCAAAACCCTAGGTGTCTAAAACCCTAGGTCAACTTGACCCTTGTTTTCAGGGATTTGCCAGCTTGTCTTTCGTTCCTTCTTGCGCGATGCTCCAAAGCATACAACAATGGATTTTTCCTCTTGCTGAGCTGTCCATGATCCTTCTTTCTTGTTGATCTGTCATTCTTGATCTCCTCGTTCAATGACTTGTTTTCTCTTACTTTGCTCTGTCTTTTCTGCTCTTTTGCTCACTTTGACACAGTAACAATCACTGTGTCTTCCGCGCAATTCACATTTTTCCTTTTATTCCTTTCTCTTCACTATCTTTCATAACCAAGGGCCAACATTAGTGTATACCATTAACAATTGTGAGGAAAATCACCAATGATGACAATGAATCCCAAGGTACCATAGTACAATCCAACGAATGTGAATAAATGAGATAAAGTCGAACATTCATTGGAATATTTTGATCAATGGTTAATGGTATAAACCCACTGTAGAAAGCAAGGAAACCTACCATTGAGGCATGTAGGCTCCAAGACACTAATTTTTTTTTAAGTCCGACTCCCCGATAATGAGTTGATGTTGAAAAGAACAAACTCGTTGAAGGAGGGCCATGCTGTATCCCCCGTCATCAACACAAAACTGATTAGGATATTGATTTCAGATTATAGATAAAATGTAGACATGTTGACATGGGTATGCAAATGGATAATGCTGCAAAGGTTAATTGAAGTTGATACTTCCCTTGAACATTGCACGACACGACAAGTGACTTGGAAACACTGACTCGATGAGGCATAAACCCAAACATAATGTGATGACAACCAAAGGTTCTATTTGAAGGAGTCAAAAGAGTATGACGACACATGGAATTGGTATGACTCAAAAACATGCATCTTTACCCAACTGTAAGCAAAACACAGATAGGTTCCATGTTCAAGGGTGACTAAAAAAAACTATCATAATGTTTTAAAAACTTGACCCACTTCCAAAAAACTCCCCCCCATCCAAATAGACAAGTACCTCTTTGTTTTTTAACGTGCTTGAGGAGGATAACAAATGCTCGGTATAAATCACCTTTGGTAAGTTCCTCTTCATAAGTTTAACGAACCTAAAGAAGTAAGGGTTCGATCCCAGATAAGTCGTTCAATGAGTAATTTTACGAGTCCAAAGAAGGTAAACTTGGTGGTTTTTCACGTTTAGGGAGTTTGAAAAGAACCTAAAGAAAACTCCAAAGTTGACTTTTTTGTAAATTTTAGTCCCTTAGGCCTGAAAAAGTATAAAACGATATGAGAGAGAACTCTTCTAACCAAATTAGTTAGAGTATTCCTTTTTCGTAGTTACTGTGACGAGACTGAAAAAGGGGTAAACTATCGCTCAAAAAACGATGTTTTCATTGTTTTTGAGAGCTCGAATAAAGGCTATGAATGCTCTTTGAAGATGAGGTTGTTAAAAATGTTATGCTTGCTGTCAAATATACCAAGTCTAGACAAAAAGAGTGTGAGATCTTGATAGAAATAAT
>SNQJ01S0151525.1:0-23063 GCA_010110895.2 Picea sitchensis
CATGAATAAACATACTAATATTATTAATATGGTTGTTTCTAGTAATTACCAAATACAAAAAGATGTTTTCAAATAATTAATATCATAACTTGTTAACATATTAAAATATTAATTTTTTTTTTTAATCTTTTTTATCATTAAAAAAAAATGTTAAAACAAATAAATTAATTCTTATCATTTATCTAATTTTTTTAATAGATATAAACATTTGATAAACAAATTTCCATCATTTTTATCCATTTTAATTGATCTCACTAAAAGAAACCATAAAAAGCAAAACAATTCACATCACCAACTATATCAAACACTTATATATCTAAAATCTTGTTTGGAACCAACTATTAAAAAAAAAAACATTCACATCACCCACTATGTCAACCACTTATATATATATATATATATCTAAAATCTCGTGTTTGGGAAGCACCCACTTCACATGCATAAAGACAAAATTTTGCATCAAAAGGAGAAATAGGTAGTAGTGGGTCGGTGCAACAAGGTAAAATATTTTTTATCCAACTTCGAGGAAAGTTCGAGGCACCATAGATATGTATTTTTTCATGAATGTAAAGGAGAATTTCACAATAATTTCTTCATACTAGGTATTGGTAATAAAAATTAATTTAATATTAATTCAAATCTATAGATATTTGAATTTTTTATTTAAAATTTTAAATGATAAAATATTGGTATAGATGTAGGAATTCAAGTTTAACTCAAATTGTAAATGAGTTTAGATTTTATAAAACAAAACAATAATAGAAAAAATATTTTTGTATATATTTTTATTTTCAAGACAAGAGGATGTTCACTATATATAATAAGTGTTGTATGGCAATGTAGTCCCTATCAGGTTGGAATGAGAATAAATGCACTGTTATGATGGGACCGAGGGAGAATTAGAAGCCCGAAGCAGCGGGCACGTGGCAAGCAACATGAAGCACAGGTGGTATCCATGCAGAAAATGACTCATGCCACTGTGTATTGTGTGACACGCCAACCATAAGATGTCAGGGTGATACATGACCCGGGGAGAATGTCACTGCGGGAGTAAGGTCGGAGCCCTAAAGAGTCAGAGTCCTGAATTTCCAAATTAGTTAATCATAATATTATATTAATGTGGGGTTAACAAGTAATTAGTGAGAAAGTGACTTTGTGAGAGCATTTCATTCTATTAAACAGATTATTTGAATTGTCTGTCTCTATATGTGTTAGGATAAATAAAGTTATATGCAGTGGACAAGAAACAAATATATATATATTTTAAAATGTGTCGAGTGTCGAAAATTCTTTGGTCTTCTTGTGTGATCTTTGTGTTTGCTAGTTTTTCCTATACATTTGCATAGGTTGATCTGCAATTTCTCTCCAGGAAGAGGGCATCTTTGTATAGCATCAACTGGGCATTTCAATATAGTACCAATAGGTATATTTGCAACATGTCTATTCAGTTGATTGTTATTATATGGCAAAGATAAAAAAATTCGAAGGTTTCTATTTATGCAGATTAATCTGTTAGCACCAAAATGACAACCTAACGAGGATGTCAATCCTACTTCATTTTTTTTATAGATGTGATACTCCTGTTTAAGTTTTTTCCTAGGGCATTTATAGTTCAAATATGGGACTTAGAAAATTTCTGTCGTAATGACTTGAAGCAATAGAAAATGATAGATTTGTTTTTTTTTTTTTGAAATAAAGGTTCGTGGAAAATAGGACCAGGAATCACACACATTAAACATTCAAATTAAATAAACACAATTTCCTGACATCCAACATAGTTGAAGATAAAAATTTATCAACACATAAAAATAAAAGAAGATGACCGATATGCATAAAGAGAACTAATTTAGCATTCCGAAAACAGGGTTACAAGGCACTGTTGAGATTGTTCCAAAAGTAGTTTTCTTTGAAATTTATCAAAAAACAATAATGTATGTTACATATTTCTGGAAATTTAAATGCATTTGTCATATAGACCGGTATTGGGGCTTCCGCGAACCAAAAAAGAAATAAGTACAAGAAATAGAACTGTAGAAAGAAGAAGTGGGTGACAGTGGAGAACACGACCCGAAAAGAAGAAATTGGAACTTATCAGTCTTTGGTTATACATTTCTATTTAAAGAGGTGGAATAACTAGATTGATAAAGAAAGAAATATGTGATCAATATACACTTACTATGATGGTATCTATTTCTCCCTTTGTTATTTGCTCGCTGATGCCTTTTTATTGCTCTCGTCGACGACCATTGGAATTGTGCCAACCGCTTGTTGCCCTTCGTTGGTGAGCTTCTCGATTCCTCTTTGGAGCCATTCTTCAATGTAGCTTCTCATGGGGGCCACATTGATCTCATTCCGGATTTTTATGTTGAAAAACTCATTTTCTAATTCCCTTAGATTGATAGAAATATTACGCAAAGCCTGTTCAATTTCTTCATTCGGTGCCGAATAGTCCACTAGCTAGTTGTCCACGTCATCTTGACCGTATTCAAGGATGCCATAATTTTTTTCTAAAGACAACCCCTTTAAAATATCAACTTGTTCATCGAAGGCTTGCTTGGTTAAGGAAAATGACTTGAGGATTAAGTTGGGGTCTTGAACCTCGTTGGTACTTCCGACTAAGTCTATTTCGTTCGGGTTTTTGAATAATTCTTCTTTCTCTAATATGGTTTGTTCACATGATTCGTCAATGAGATGTAGGTTCTTAACTTTCTCTTTTCAACATGCTTTTAATTGTTTGATCCATTTTTGGGAGGGGAGATCTTCTTGTTTTCTTCTCTGATCTGACATGTTGGTGACATGGTTGCCAAAAGGGATGACAATATCTAGATAGAAATGTTCTTCATTTTTTAAATCCGCCTGCAAATGTTCGTGCAAAGCATGTGCCCTCGTTCCAAGGGAAGCTATATTTTGTGATGTTTCCCAGGATTGAGTAATTAGCTCCATTCTTTTCTTGATATTCTTCTCCACATAGCCTCTACACGATGTGAGGAGGGTGGAGGATCCTTTTAAATTGGCTGCAGGGGTGGCAGACATGGGTTTTGCTAAAGGACTGGTAAGAAATGGGATAAGAATCAAAGCTTCCTCCAATTCCTTGATTCGGTCATTCAGTCTGGCATTCTCCGCTTCAATTCCTCCAATGGAATCATCAAAAGCATCTCCGATTGCTTGGTGAAGTCAGGAGATTTGGGACAATTGCATGTTCCTAAAGTTAATCTCTAAATGAGATTTCCCTTTCTTATTTCTTACATCTCTCTTTTCAATAATTAAATTTTTAGATTGGCTGTCAAAAACAACGCTCTGGAATATGAAGGATTCATCTTCATAAAAAATGTCGGTCTCAGCTATTTCCATTATGGAACTATGGTGGATTGCATTTGTGGGCTAATCAACATTGTGGAATACATTATCCAGTTTAGTATCAAGTTCCATGTCCTCACTTTCAATTTCAGGCTCTTCCGCCTGCCCTACAACGTTTTTTCTCTTCTTCATCATGGGAAGCTTGTGAGAACTATCAATTTTTCAGCGAGGAGGGTTATTATATCCTCCTTCGTTTGAAGAATTCTAGGTTTCTTTCTTACTGGCGTGGGCCATTGGAGCGATGATCCATGATGTCGTGATCTTGGGAGTGCTAGTCGGGGATTGGACACTCTTCTCATCGTGGCCTTTTCTTTGTTGTTTGTACAATTTAGTTGTGCTTTGCAATGTCTCTATGTCGCCATCGTGAGGAGTAGGAGTGTTGTCGTCATTGTTGTTACACATCAAAATTACTCATTTCAGTAATGACCTATTTTCGTCACCATAAGTGTCGCAAGTGTTGCAAGTGTCACAAACATCAGACAGTCACCTTGCCTATGTCATGTCCTGAACAACATCACAAGAACACTTGAAAGACACCCTCAAAGACTGGTTAAAGAAGGATAAATCATATGATGAAGAATACAAAGTTTTTTCCATGGAGAAAACCACTCAAAAGTCAGTTTTGAAGGGCAGCGCTCCCCTACCCAATGTCAAGGAGTGCTAGCACTCCCTAACCTCCTTGGGGGGAGTGTTGCAATGCTCTATGCACCCTTCCGGGGGAGCGCTAGCCTGTTTGAGGGAAGCTTTGACTATTGAGGAAAATCAAGGAGAAATCACCTTTATCTCTAGAGTTAGTTGGATTCGAATCTGAGGTCAAGGTTGGATCTTAGGGAGGATCCACAACTGATGGAGAAATATCCTCAACCTATCCCAAGGATCTCTAAGGTGGTTAAGCCTCTCCAAGCCTATATAAGGAGGCCTCTTCATGGTAGAAAGAAAGACATACAAGGCATCAAACTTATGGTCTTAGAAGGGAGATTTATCAGTGAAAGTTACAGTCATTCTGATCATGGAACTTTTAAGCAAGGGTCTGGACAAAGAGAGCTTGGTGAAGTTGTTGCATCTACATCTATGGTTGTAAGCACTTTGCTTTGTTTTCATTAATATACATATGTGCTTGGTCTGTTTCCTTCAAATTCATGTATGTTTCATGAATTTGTTCTTTTAATAGATCTATTTCAGAGATACTCATAATAGGAATAGGAAGTATGTTTTGTCGTTGTTCTTCCTTCGATTGCAGGACTTTCTAAAGAACTTGGAGATCAAGATCAACCTGGATCAAGAAAGGACAAATGTTATTAAAGGTATTTATATTCCTTTCTTCTTATTCCTTGTCTAGTTTAGCTTCATTAGAAGGAATGTCAGTGTTCAACATTTGCACCTTTTTGTCTTGGTTATAGGGGTCTAGTATCCAAGAGGAAATCCACTTGTCCGCAGAGGGATTCTCCTGTAATAGAAATTGGAGATTCCATTGGGGATCGAACCCAAAATATGTCTCTGGCCTTTGATTATCATTTTGGAGTTAAACCACTAGCTTTTAAAGCTGGGGGTAGAGTACCAACCATCCATGCATATCCCTACCTTTGGAAATTACGTTGGGAATTTACAAGCATTGTTTACTTTTGTTTCAAGCTTGTGTAAAAATGAAACCAATATTGATCTTACTCTTTGTTTGTTCTCACGCTTGGAAAAACATGAGAACGTACCGAGCAACCTTTTATCTCTTTTTCAGGCTCGCATGGATACACGAAAAAGGAACACCCTGGAGTCGTCTTTAAGCTCTTTTCAGACTCTCTAAACTTGAAAATATTTTCGAGTGATCTTGCTTCCATTCCCACTCGTTAAAAGGTTTGAAAGGGCATCTTTTGAGTGATCTTGCTTCCTTTCCCACTCATTAAAAGGGTTGAAAGGGCATCTTTTGAGTGATAATTTATCTCTTTTTTGGCCTCGCAAGACTAACATTACGAAAAAGGACCACATTGGAGTCATCTTTAAGTTCTTTTTAGACTCTCTAAACATGAAAAATCACTGAATTTACCTTCTCTAGACTCGTTAAACAATCATACATTGAAGGGCCCATATGGACCGAACCCTTACTTCTTCCAGTTCATTAAATTAAGGAAGAGGAGCTTACTGAAGGTGAGTTATATCAAGCATGTTTTACCCTCCTCGAGCTCATTAAATCAAAAAGAGGTACTCATCCATCTGGATGGGGAAAAAATTGAAGGAAGCAAGCCAAGCAGTTTTTGAGAACATTACCAGTAACTCTTACAGTCGCCCTTGAACACGACACTTTATCTTTGCACACATTTTTATCTGCTAAACCTCTGCACTGAACCAATCCTATGAGTTTATTTACTCCTTTGGGTCACTCGACGAAAGTCACAGTATCCACTGCATCATCAAATTTTGGTCCATGTCATGTTTCTGCTATTCTGCCTCAGTGTTCAAGGGAAGTATCTGCCTCGAGAGTTGACCATCACAAATATTTTGTTTCAAACACCTGTGTCAATCTATGTTCATTTGATCTACCAACTTACATCTCTATGTCAGTTTCGTGTCATTGACGGGGGATACATCAAGGCCCTCCTGCGACAAGTCTATTCCTATCGACTTCAGCACATTATTCGGGAACTAGACCTAGAAACCAGTTAGTACCTTGGGACCTACTTGCCTCAATGGTAGGCCTCCTCGCTTCTGAAAATGGGTTTACATCATTGACCTCTGATCGGATGATTTCATGAATGTTCGACTTCATCTCATTTATTCACATTTGCTTAAATGTACTAGGGTACCTTGGGAATCATTGACATCAATGGTGATTTCCCTTGCGCTTGTTAACGGTTTACCTCATTGAATGGTAATCAAGTGGTTTATGCCATGTTCGACATCATGACATATATTCACATGGTTAGATTCATACTACATTGGGATTGGTAAGAAGACTCTGGGTTCAGTGATCACTCCAATATATACTTTGCCCAGGTTGCGATGAAGTTTTTCTTGAATATTGACACATATAATGTCACATAGATCCACTTTGTATTGGTCTATGGCTATGCCTTGTCATCTCGTAGATCCACTATGTATTTTTCATGGCTATGATTAGTTCATGTCATGGAATTATAGATCCACATTGTATCTTTGGTGGCTATACTCTTTGTTAATATAATTATGGATCCGCAGTGTATTTTATGGCGGCCATACCTTGAAAATATTTATCACTCAAGCATAGGTATGCCTGCCTTGGGCTTGAAACATGTCATAATATTTTTTTGATGATTGTGTGTAGCTTCTACCAGGTTCTCTGAGTCTGTACCCTTGCTCGAAAAAGTATGCAAAGTACTCACTTCAATGATGACCTTTTGTCGTCATTACAAGTGTCGCAAGTGTCACATTTTGGCAAGTGTCCTAAACATCATACAATCATCTTGCCTATGTCGTGTCTCGAATGACATCATTAAGAACACTTGACAACACCCTCAAAGACTGTTTAAAGAAGAAGAAATCATTTGATGAAGAGTACAAAGCCTTTGCCATGGAAAAACCCACTTAAAAATGAATTTTGAAGGGCAACACTCCCCTACCCACTGTCAAGGAGTTCTAGCGCTCCCTAACCTCCTTTGGGGGAGCGTTGTAGCACCCTGTACACCTTTCTAGGGGAGCGTTAGGTTTTTTTTGAGGAAATTTTGGGCAACACTTCCCTACCCACTGTCAGGGAGTGCCAATGCTCCTTGAACTCCTTTGGGGGAGCGTTGCAATGCTTTGTGCACCCTTTTGGGGGAGTGCTAGTTTGTTTGAGGAAATCTTGGGCTATTGAGGAAAATCAAGGACAAATCCCCCTTATCTTTGGAGTTAGTTGGATTTGAATCTGAGGTCAAGGATGGATCTTAGGGAGGATCCACAACTGATGGAGAAAGATCCTTAACCTATCCCAAGAATCTCTAAGGTGGTTGGGCCTCTCCAAAATTATATAAGGAGGCCTTCTCATGGTGAAAGGTAACATGGATAAATAGAGAGATACCAAACTTATGATCTCATAAGGAAGGTATCAGTGAAGCATAGGCATTCTGTTGGTGGATCATTTGAGAAAAGGGTTTGGACAAAGAAAGCTTGGTGAAGATGCTACATCTACATCTATGGTTGTAAGCACTTTGCTTTGTTTTCATTAATATATATGTGCTCGGCCTGTTTCCTTCAAGTTTATGTGTATTTATCATGGAATTGTTCCTTTTGGATAGATTTAGTGTGAAGCTAATCAAGGTAGAATATGAAATATGTTTTGTCTTTCCTGTTCATTGGATTGCAGGGTTTGCTGAAGAGCTTGGAGATCAAGATCAACCCGGATCGAGCGAGGACAAACTTCATAAAAGGTACTCATACCTTCTTCCCTTTATTCTTTGATTAGTTTAACTTATTCTAAAGGGATGTCAGTGACCAACATTAGCACCTTTCTGTCTTGGTATTAGGAATCTAGAGCCCAAGAGGGAATCCAATTGTCCGTAGGGGGATTTTCCTGTAAAAAAAATCTCGCCCAAGGAGTAAATCGAAATCCAAGGGGTCCTGGACTACCATAACATCAATAAAGAGAGTTTTCCCTCCCAAAGTTATAGGAAACTGGGGAAGGATCCCTAAAGGGTGACTATTTCTTCTGTTAAAAGCAAACAAAGTCTGGGTAACTGGAACAAGCTGAGGATAACCCAAAGCTTGCCAAACAATAGAGGACAAAATACTAACAGAAGAACCTTCATCGATTAACGTCTGAGGAACATCTTGACCACAAACCTTTACTGTAATATTGAAAGGAATGTGAGAGGGAAGACGAGATCCAGTGAGCACACCCCAATATAAAAGGATGGCCTCATTACTTGGAGGGGGTTTTGAGGGAGAAGGAGGAATGCTCCCCATCACAGTAGATTCTGTATCAACGAGAAAAAAGTGGGCATAATTGGGTTTACTCTCTAGCGGGAGAGTAGGATCGATTCATAACGACATCAAATTGATCACTTGGGTTTCTTTCTCCAAGGGGAGAATGGGGTCGACAGGTTGAAACGGATCGACCGCTTGGGTTGCACTCTCTAACTGGAGAGTGGAATTGACTGAATATGGGATCGGATCAACCACTTTATCAACTGGTTCAACTAAGGACATGACCAGATTGACGACATGATCAACTGGACTAATTGATGAAGGGACCGGAACAACCACTTTGGCACTCGTCAGAGGAGTGGGATTGACCACATTGGCCCTCTTCAGATGAAGGGTGGGACTGACCAATGACGAGACTGGATTAGTCACTTAGGTTTCACTTTTCAGATGAAAAGTGGGGCTGATCGATGATGAAACTGGATCAACTACTTGGGTTTGTGGTTCAACTGAGGATGAAACTAGATTGACCACTTGATCAATCGGACTAACCAGGGATGGAGCATAGTTCTTTTCTTGTGTCAAGCTCGTTAAAAAAAGAAACAGTTACCTCTCCCGTAGATGTTGAGTCTTTCGCTAGATCTCGTAGATGCCGAGTCGAGTCTTTCATTAGGTCTTGTATTTGAACCTTCAATTCATCCACATGTATCCTTTTTCTCCATCTAGTAAAGAAATCGGTGACAACCTCAAAGTCGGTGAATGAATTCAAGCTTGGGGGGGCATGTCTCCAGCATTTGATTATCATTTTGGAGTTAAACCACTATCTTTTCAAGCTGGGGGCAGAGTACCAACCATCCATGGGTATCCCTACCTTTGGAAATTATGTTGGGAATTTACAAGCATTGTTTACTTTTGTTTCAAGCTTGTGTAAAAATGAAACCAATACCGAGCTTACTCTTTGTTCGTTCTCACGCTCGGAAAAACACGAGAACGCATTGAGCAACATTTTATCTCTTTTTCGGGCTTGCATGGATACACGAAAAAGGAACACACTGGAGTCGTCTTTAAGCTCTTTTCAGACTCTCTAAATGTGAAAAGATTGTCGAGTGATCTTGCTTCCTTTCCCACTCATTAAAAGGTTTGAAAGGGCGTCTTTCGAGTGATATTTCTTCCTTTCCCACTCATTAAAAGGTTTGAAAGGGTGTCTTTTGAGTGATAATTTATCTCTTTTTTAGCCTCGCAAGACTAACATTACAAAAAAGGACCACATTGGAGTCATCTTTAAGTTCTTTTTAGACTCTCTAAACATGAAAAATCACCGATTTTACCTTCTCTGGACTCGTTAAACAATCATACATTGAAGGGCCTATATGGACCGAACCCTTACTTCTTCCAGTTCATTAAATAAAGGAAGAGGAACTTACCAAAGGCAAGTTATATCAAGCATGTGTTACCCTCCTTGAGCTCGTTAAATAAAAAAGAGGTACTTGTCTATCTGGATGGGGGAAAAATTGAAGGAAGCAAGCCAAGCAGTTTTTGAGAACATTACCAGTAACTCTTATAGTCGCCCTTGAACATGAAACTTTGTCTTTGCACACATTTTTATCCACTGAACCTCTGCACTGAACCAATCCTCTGAGTTTATTTACTCCTTTGGGTCACTTGATGAAATTCACAGTATCCACTACATCGTCAAGTTTTTGTCCATGTCATGTTTCTGCTGTTGTGCCTTAGTGTTCAAGGGAAGTATCTGCCTCGAGAGTCGACCATCACAAATATTCTATTTCAAACACTTGTGTTAGTCCATGTTCATTTGATTTACCAAATTACATCTCTGTGTTAGTTTCGTGTCATTGATGGGGGATACATCATGGCCCTCCTACGACAAGTCTATTCCTGTCGACTTCAGCACATTATCCGAGAACTAGACCTAGAAACTAGTTAGTAACTTGGGGCTTTCATGCCTCAATGGCAAGCCTCCTTGCTTCTGACAGTGGGTTTACATCATTGACTTCTGATCGGATGATTCCACGAATGTTTGACTTCAGCTCATTTATTCACATTTGTTGGAATGTACTAGGGTACCTTGGGAATCATTGACATCAATGGTGATTTCCCTTGCGCTTGTTAACAATTTACCTCATTGACTGGTAATCAAGTGGTTTCTACCATGTTCGACATCAAGACATCAATTTACATGGTTGTATTCATACTACATTGAGATCATCAAGAAGACCCTAGGTTGAGTGATCACTCTGATATATACTTTGCACAGGTTGTGACAGAGTTTTTCTTGAATATTGACACATATACTGTCACATAGATCCACTTGTATTGGTTCATGGCTATGTCTTGTCATCTCGTAGATCCACTGTGTATTTTTCATGGCTACGATCAGTTCATGTCATTGAAGTATAGATCCACATTGTATCTTTGGTGGCTATACTCTTTGTTAATATAATTATGGATTCACAGTGTATTTTATGGCAGCCATACCTTGAAAGTCTTTATCACTCAAGCATAGGTATGTTTGCCTTGGGTTTGAAACATGTCATAATATTTGTTTGATGATTGTGTGCAGATTCTACCAGGTTCTCTAAGTCCATACCCTTGCTCGAAAAAGTCTGCAAAATACTTCAGTCATCAGTTTCCGTCTTCTGACTTCACACTTTGGGGGGTAATCTGTTACACATAAAAATTACTCACTTCAATGATTACCTTTTTTCGTCATTACAAGTGTTGCAAGTGTCACATTTTGGCAAGTGTCGCAAGTGTCGTAAACATCATATAGTCATCTTGCCTATGTCGTGTCTCGAACGAAATCACTAAGAACACTTGACAACACCCTCATAGACCGGTTAAAGAAGAATAAATCATTTGATGAAGAGTACAAACCCTTTGCCATGGAAAAACCCACTTAAAAATGAATTTTGAAGGGAAACGCTCCCCTACCCACTGTCAGGGAGTGCTAGCACTCCCTAACCTCCTTTGGGGGAGCGTTGTAGCACCCTGTACACTCTTCTGGGTGAGTGCTAGGTTTTGTTTGAGGAAATTTTGGGACCTCCTTTGGGGGAGCATTACAACGCTCTGTGCACCCTTTTGGGGGAGCGCTAGTCTGTTTGAGGAAATCTTGGGCCGTTGAGGAAAATCAGGGAAAAATCCCCCTTATCTCTAGATTTAGTTGGATTCGAATATGAGGTCAAGCCTGGATCTTAGGGAGGATCCAAAACTGATGGAGAAAGATCCTCAACCTATCTCAAAAATATCTAAGGTGGTTGGGCCTCTCCAAGCTTATATAAGGAGGCCTTATCACGGTGAAAGGTAACATGGAGAAATAGAGAGATACCAAACTTATGATCTCATAAGGAAGGTATCAATGAAGCATAGGAATTCTGTTGGTGGATCATTTGAGCAAAGGGTCTGGACAAAGAGAGCTTAGTGAAGCTGCTGCATCTACATCTATGGTTGTAAGAACTTTACTTTGTTTTCATTAATATATATGTGATTGGCCTATTTTCTTCAATTTTGTGTGTATTTCTCATGGACTTGTTCCTTTTGGATAGATCTAGTGTGAAGCTAATCAAGGTAGAATAGGAAATATGTTTTTCCTTTTCTCTTCATTGGATTGCAGGGTTGGTTGAAGAGCTTGGAGATCAAGATCAACCTGGAGGCTGGATCGAGCGAGGACAAACTTCATAAAAGGTACTCATACCTTCTTCCCTTTCTTCTTTGATTACTTTAACTTCTTATAAAGGGATATCAGTGACCAACGTTAACACCTTTCTGTCTTGGTCATAGGAGTCTAGATCCCAAGAGGAATCCACTTGTCTGCAGGGGGATTTCTTGTAACAATTGTCTCTACCTTCATTCAAGCATGTATGGATAAAAGAGTTGTTAAAGCCAACTGCTAGTAAATGTTCTAGAAAAATCCCATTAAGGTCAAACCTTCTTAGTCTTTTAGCATATCTTAGGTTCAAGTTGTTGAAATGGCCTGCGAATTCGTCAATCTTGTTGACATTCCTAAAAACGAAGTCCTCGACTTTTAAAGGCAGAGGAATGAATTGCTTTTTTCTCTTTTCATGGAAAAAATGCAACCAATAGTTGTATTGCCTTGCTATTTCTGTAACAAACATCTTGTCCGTGATGTGACATGGAAGGAAAGCAAGAATTTTCTTGGAGCCAAAAATCATTATTACACTATAATTTTCCATTTGTTCAAGTGTCCCCTTCCTGTCCAAAAACTTGGTTGCCTCGTCAGACATCTGTTGATGGGTCTTAAATCCCTTGACTCAACATTAGGAACCAAACTTGCCACCGAGGCCCAATTAGAATCTGCAACATTTAAAAATGGAATGGTTCTCCAGATCTTGCGATTCGACCAATTTATCGATGGGCTTTGTGTTTTCTTGTGAAGGCTCTTCCTTCAGTTAGGACTGTTGTCTTCTATATTTTCTCTTGGGTGGGGATGATATGAGAGATGCAAGCCAGTATAAACCAACTTGACAAACAACATGATTAAGTTTTAACTACTGGGGAAGAGGCTAAGCTTGGGATAACCCGCTGCTCAACATGCAGACAATTACTCTATACCACAGGCCTAGTACTAATACATTAACCATGTGAGAATCCAATTACTATCTGAGAAATTAAATATTAGAAAGAAAGAACATATGTAATAAGATCACGGCCAAAAAAATAATTCATCTACCATAACCATTCATCACATAATAACACAACGATTTATCTTCATCATTAAAGAAAAGAACATCAAAACATTGCACCAGATAACTTGACAACAAAATTAATTGCTCTTACTCATTATTGCATCATTCATGAAACAGGATAGGAAGTAGTTCTTCTCCAAGTACAATCACATGCATCTGATGAAAATAGCTTGTCTTTGGTCTAGAAGGACTTCTGAATTCATAACAGTCTCAAAATAATTCTTAACAACAAAAAAAAAGAGTTCTTACAACAACCATCGACCTCTAACTAATTGGTCGATGTCCTTATTTATAATATAAAGTTTAATTGAAGTTAACATATAAGTGCAGTTTAAACAAAACAAAAATCGCCACGTGGCATTATCTTCTAACAATTTCTTTAACAATCAACTTGAGATATTTCTTGGAAAGGGTGACTTCTCTCGTATTCAGACCAACTGATAAACAATTCTTCACAAGTTTGGGCCCATGGAAATCTGTGTTGTTCCATCAGAACTGTATATATTCCCCTGATGTCCACTGCATGCGCCCGATATTTTTCTAAACTGGAGTTCAACTGCTGTAGCATGGTTCAAGCTCTGATTGGGTGTCCCCTTTAACCGTGTTTTCTTATCTAAGTTTTCGCACACATCATGGGATTTTACAATTGTTATTATTGCATTGTAACTTTGTTGATATGTTCCCTTTAAAACTTCCGATATCGATTGATGTTAACGTGGCATTATTAGCCCGAGGTTATTAAAATATTTAAACATAAAATTTAGCATTCAGCTGGTGGGTAAGGATTGCACTCGGGGACTTCACTCACGTCGAAAGCACAAGAAGAACCAGATACTATGACTGTCGATGCTTGGATGGCGTCGGGAAAAAAATGTAAAATTAATGTGTAGTTTTCTTTGTGGATTATCATGTTGTAACTCTCCGATGCCCAATTCATATCGGGGGTCGGCGTTCGGCGATACCACTCCTCTCTTTGCACGATGCTTACTTTTCATTTTCCTGCCGAAGCCGAAACAAATTGGTCTTCGACGATACTCCCACCAGAGCTCATTTAGGGAAAAGAGAGGCCTTTGTCCACCGACATCGATGAAGATCGAAGCTCAGCTACTTTGAATTTCTCAATCGATTTTCCTCACCTTTAACCTTACCGATGCCAAAATTCTTAAGTGGGTTGGGGAGAACTTTAGATTGCCAATTCCTCAAGTAGTTGTTAAGTTCCTTTTAAAGTTAAGATGATTCTTTGTTGTATGTTCAAGCAAAATTTAAACAATTCAAACATGAAACATAAAAGATAAGCGCAGGCATCAGTTTCATACTGAAGTGAACAGACAGTGAAAAGGATCGAGTGGTACCCAAAAATGGAAATGGACATAGAATTTTTAGGGTGTGTTGAGTGCTCAACAAATGGAGACTCACTGGGTGATAGCATAAACTCTGTTCCTCCTCCAAGATTCGGCTGATAAGAAAGTTGTTGGAGAATATTGTTTGGTCTTAAATCAGAACCTCTTAACCTTTTCGTTTGATGTCCTTCGGTTGATGCTTCGAGGTCTGCCTGTCGGGTTTTAACCTCTTTCCTCCTTCATTTCCTTTGACCCTGAATCATGCTCCCTTTTTTACAAAATTTTAGCAAAGTATTCACTGGCATGGGACCTTTAATTACCTCTACTCACTTGCTTCAGTGTCTCTTCGCTGCCATCGAGCGTCCATAGCCCCGACGGAGTCACCTCGACATCACAGACCTTGCTCCACTTCTAGGGAGCGTTCATAGCCCCGACGAAGATATCTACACACCCTCTCCTAATGTTCACTCTTTTGATAACATCGGTTTTATTTCAATGTGATGTACTGAGTGAGTGGGGAGAGGAGGATGTCTATTTATTTGCAAGGTGGGAGAGTTAAGGTGGATGCTTAGCTAGCTCCATCTTCTGGGTTCATGTAGTCCTTTCCGACTTTCCTTATTTCCCTTGAGGTATTACCGAACCACAAAGTAGACATTTCTGACATTTCTCGAAGCTGTTAATTTTCTCAGATTGGATAGAGGGTTCCTCAAAGTAACTGCAAGTTTTCCAGTTCTTCTGGTGTTTGTAAGTGAGCGATGAGTTAGAAACAGGGTTTTCTACTTTGCATGATTTTTAAGGCTAACCATCTTTTTTCCAGACATACCTTCAAAATCACAGAAAACTAGAAAGAAAAGAAACAACAAAATAAGTATTTCGCAATTGTGAAGATACTCAACATAGAACCTAAAACACACACACAGACATACACATATTTTATTGGAAGTGTTGTTTTAGGGCTTGGCCATTTACTGGGAGGGCATCAGGTTCCCCCTTCAGATTCTGCAACCGATAAGTGCCTGCCCCGATCTTCTCAACCACCTGGAAAGGTCCAAGCCATAGATTCTGAAACTTAGAATGTTTCCCTTTTGGTTCATTTGCTCTGTCCCACTTCAGGACCAAGTCTCCTACTTCAAATTTCTTTTCTTTAGCCTTATGCTTATCGAACCATCTTTTCACTATCTATTGACGAGATAATAATTTTGACTTATCCTTTTCTCTCTCTTCTTCCAGCATGAGAAGAATGTTAATTATTTGTTTCATAGCTGATGAGAGTTCTTCGTTGGAATATTGGTCCAGTTGAAGAGACGGAAGATAGAACCCATTCGGGAGGATGGCTTCTTGTCCGTAGACCAAAAAGTATGGGGAATTTCCTATAGCTTCTTTGGGTGTGACTCTATCGGCCCATAGAGAATTGTGAAGTAGATTATGCCAATTTCTTTGGTGATCTATAACCTTCTTCTTTGATATCCTTACCAGGTTTTTATTAGTTGATTTCGCCACACCATTTCCCTGGGGATAATAATTTGCAGAGTACTTGATTATGATTCCTTTGTCCAGAGAAAACTCTGTCAATAGGGTGGAAGAAAAGTAAGCTACGTTATCAAAGACCAGAACAGAGGGGACACCAAACCTTGTGATCAACTATTGTTCTATGAATTGGATCACTATCTTCTCATTTACATGAGTCAGAGGGATGGCCTCTGCCCATTTTTTGAAATAGTCGGTGGCAGTAAGAATGTACTTGTGCAGTTTTGAAGAGCTAGCTGTAATTTCTCCTATGATATCCAATCCCCATTACTCAAAAGGCCTAGAGACAGTGATAGGTTGGAGTGGGACTTCTGCCCTTTTCTCCTTTCCAATGCTTATTTGACAAGTCTTACAGTTTCTAGCGTAAGTGTGAGCGTCTTTGAACAAGGTGGGCAAGTAATAGCCGGCTCTCAAAATCTTATAAGTGGTGTTGTTTCTTGAAAAATGTCCCTTAGTAGGACCATCATGGAGTTCTTTCAGGACTTTCTTTGCTTCTCTTCGTTCAAGACATCTTAATAGTACCCCATCATAATTAATCCAAAAGAGCACCGAATTTATAAGGCGATATTGTGCAGATTTTAATGTCAGGGCCCTCCTTTCCCTAGGGTTGAGGTTTTTGGGACAAGTCCCATGATGTACCAGATAAGTTAAATCCTTGTACCAGGAGTCTTGTCCTGGGGATATGTATGCTACTTCACCACACCATAGTTCCATTTCATTCTCCCATCCGAAATCTTCATTTACTTGATCACGGGCTTCGGCTGCAAGCTTGCATAAACCTTGTTCTTTTACTAGTTTGGTAGGCTTTATATCTAGATCAAATTCCTAGAATACTTCCATCCATTTCCCTGTTCTTTCCCCCATTTCTTGTTGGGTGAACAAGGATCAGACTGCAGAGTGTGGCACAATTACTTTAGTGTGATTCTTGAGGATGTAAGATCTGAAATGATTTACTGCCTTATAAACCGCGTAGGCATGTTTGTCTATAGCAGGATGATTGAGCTCATCTCCTTGAATATTAGTACTCATAAATGAAACTGGGGCTTCGTTGTTGTCATCATCCTTCTGAGTCAAAACTACAACTAATGATTGGTCGGAGGAAAAAGTATAAAGGGAAAAGTCTCTATTGAAATCAAGACTTCTCAATACCAGGGCATGGGATATGGAAGCTTTGATATCGTTGAAAGTGTTTGTGCGCTCATCATCCCACTTAAATTCGGCATCCTTGTGAATCATCTTTTGTAAGGGTTTGATGATTTCTGTGAAGTAGGGAGTGAACTTCCTCACAAAATTGATTTGCCCAAAAAAGGACTGCATAGATTTCTTGTTATGGGGTAACGAGAGTTGAGATATGGTATTAATCATTTCTGAGTTTATGTGAATCCCTTCTTGAGATATAATGTGACCTAACAACTTACCTTCCTCGACATCGAAGATAGTTTTCTTAGGGTTTAAGGATATACCATATTTCCTGCACCTCTCGAAAATCTGAGTTAAGTGTTGGATGTGCTCTTCTCTATTCTTCGAATATACTGTTACGTCATCTAGATAAACCACCACACATTTATTGATTAGTCCCAGAAAATCCACGTCCATGGCCCTTTGAAAGGTTTCTCCCGCGTTAATTAACCCGAAAGGCATGCGTTTATAAGCGAAGGTTCCCCATTTGGTTTGGAGGTTGGTTTTTAAATGATCTTCCTTCGAAACTAGGACTTGGTTATAACCTGAGAAACTGTCTAGTAGGGAGAAGATCTACAAGCTAGACATGGTCTGCAGGAGTTGTTCCATCGACGAGACTGGGTAATTTTATTTTTTAGAGGCTCTGTTGAGGTTTCTAAAATCTACGCATAGACGGATTTCTCCTGACTTTTTCCTCACTGGTACAAGATTAGCTACCCAGGCGGAATGCCTAACCTGAAAAATGATCTTGGCATAAAAAAGCTTCTTTAATTCCTGATACATGAGAGGTTCTAGAGATGGGTGATACTTTCAGAGCTTCTGTTGGAAAGGTTTCACTTCAGGTTTTAACGGGATGGTGTGTTGAATGACGCGGGTATCATACGTTTTCAAATCTCTATAGGACCATGCGAAGACATACTGGTATTGTCTGAATAATTTGAGGTAGGATTTCCTCTCTTCCTTAGATATAGTCTTGCCGAGATTTACATTCTTTGGGTTCTCTAGGGTTCCAAGATTTATAGTTTCATGGAGGGGGCAAGAACTACCAGCCTTTGCGTTTTTAGGTCTCTTAAATTGCTCTTTTAGATCAATTTTTTTTTCTAGATTAGCTATCCCTTTCAAGATTGTGTGAGCCTTTGATTTATCCATATGTTGTCCTTTCCAAGGATCTGTTTCTACTGATTTCTCTTGGAACTCTTCATCGTCAATAGCGATATCTTTGAAATTGTCTTGGTTGGTTAAGAAGTTTATGATCTGTTCATCTCCTTCAAATAATTTCCAATTGGAAATATTGTTAGGTACAAATGGTTTGTAGAGAAGCTCTACAGTGAATCGAGAGGCTTCATAATATTCTAAAGGCAACAGTCTAGAAGCGACTGTTGCCAGGGAGTCAGCAAGGATATTTTTTTCTCTGGGGATCGCAGTGATATTGAAAGCCTCAAAGTGCTCTATTAACCTATGCACCTCCTGTTGATAGTTCTTTAGGTGAGGAGAATTGCAGTGTATAGTATTTCTTACTTGTCTAACAATAATTTTAGAATCTCCGAAAACTTTGAATTCTTTGACATCCAAATCTATGGCTTTCTTTAATCCTCGTACTAAATCTTCATACTCGGCAGTGTTGTTGGTACATTCGAATTCTAGTCTACAGGACAAGAAATGATTTTTACCTTTATGATCAATGAGGATGAACCTTGCTCCTGACCCTTCTTGCGATTTAGATCCATCAAAATAGAGGGTCCAAATTTGTGAATGGCAATCACTCCTTTCTCTTTCCTTATCAGTTTCTTACTTTCCCATATTTTGCTCGGTAAGCTCTAGCGCAGGGTCTTGGAAAAAGAGGGAGTTTCCTATCGGCATCGACGATTCCTCTTGAAAAACCATTTCAGAGTTTTGGGTAAGAGGAACATTGGACAGGAGAGGAGAAAAGTTCCTGAAGCAGGAATCACAAGAATAATTGCCCAATACGGGGAAATCTGTAGATGCGGGTTAGTTCAGGGTTTCTAGATCGGTGACCATATGCTTTAGATATCTCTCCCTATCGATTCTGATCATGTTCTTGTATCCATTTAGTGGTAGCCAAAGGTGCACCCGGTCTGTACTAAAATACCCATTTAATTTTTCAGACCAATATCGACTCAGTAATAGCCCATATGCCTCTGGGATATCTACCAAAATGATGTTAATCACTTGCATGAAATTAGGGTGTGTTGCTATCCTGATCATCACATCTTTGAGTTCTCCCATGATATTGACCTGGGTTCTATCTAGTTGTATGACATGATTATCACTTTTGAGAGGGGCGACACCTAATTTATTACAAATGGATAAGGGCATCATGTTGGAAGATGCCCCAGAATATACCAAACAATTGTGAAGGTTTCCGTTGAAGAATTCAAACGTTAAGAGGAATGGTGGGACAAAAGGTCTCTCCTTCCTATCTTTCGAGAAAGTATTTACGGTTGGCTTGCTCCCCAGATCTGTAGGGAAATGATTTCTCTCCTGACCATTTCTTGTCATCAGATTTTCTGTTGAGGAATCCTGCATATGTCCATAACTGATATATTATCTTTTAGCATATTCAAATCTTTGAATACTTTGTAATCTTGTTTGGGTGATTCCCGAGTATGGATACTTATGGGTTTCTTATCGAAGGCGAAAGGTGTTTTCGGGCGAAAGGTGTTTTCGGGAAATCGAGAGTTAAATTTTTTTTAGAGGCCTAGGCAGCATCAACATCTTTCGACCGAGGCAGGCCCTTACTGCATGTTTGTATCACCGAAACTTCTGCCGGTTGTTCCTGAGACTCAAAAAGGTCGTCGGAAGGCATGATCAGGTCGGGATCCCAAATCATCATGGATGTATCTCATGTTGGGTTGATCTCTTCCTGGTTAGCAATATTCACAATCGAACTGCTAGGTTGTTTAGTCAGGGAGACTTCGTCTAGAAACCGATTGGCGATCAGATTCATGGCATGTACCCATTGAGGGAAGTCTCTTTTGGAGTGGTTTTCCTGATGATAGGTACAAAAAGAATCATACGTGACATTAGCTAGATCAATATTTAAGTTGGCTGGGGGAGGTTCAATCGCTTTGAAAGGCGGGTTTCTTTTAAAGAAAGGACTATAGGGCCTTTGGCCTTGGTTTCCCTCTCCTGCGTTTCTCTTCATGTCTATAATTTCGTTTGATAATTTCTTAACCATGCGTTGTAGATATTCTATATCTCCATTACCCTTGTCAGGATTTTGTTCAACCGGTTTCCTCGATGGTCTAGTCAAAATGAGTCCTCTCTTGGGAGGGGGCTGGGTTTCTCTTTTCACTAAAGAGGCCTGGCCCTCTTTCCATCCTTTCATATGGAATTCTATTATCTTGGCCTATTCAAAATTTTCCGCAAGGGTTTTCTTAGCAGCTCTTTTTATGAACATAGAAATAGAATCCGGGAGTGCATTGACATAAACCTCGATTTGTAACTCTTGAGTTGGTTTTGCCATGGGCTGGAATTTGTTTAGGATGGGCATGAATCTTTGATTAAAATCTTTGACCCTCTCTTTCGGGATCATGGTGGCTGCGAAAAACTTAGCCATTAGATCTCCCGTAGTAGTTTCTTTCACAAATTTATCTAGGAAATCTTTCTGGAACTTGGTCCAGCTGGTTATAGATTCTAGTGGCAAATTAAAATACCACGTCGAAGCTGAATTTTCAAACATGCAAGGGAAAAGTCTATAGACTACGTCTTCATGTTGAATGTTCATAAGTATGATCACAAGTATGAACTTCTTGATATGATCTCTAGGTAAACCTGAAGTTTTGGGGTCGTACTTGGGAAGTAGCTTCTTCGGGTGCCGGGGAATATTATGTACTCATCCAGGGATGACCATGGTGTCTTCGACCAACCAAGGCTGGTTTTTCTGAAGTGGGATTTCCCTTTCCTCCTCATGGTCATTATAAGCTTCCATATCTTCAGAATTCGAGTTGAACTCCTCTTCTTCCGAAAGGTCATCAAGCTCAGAGACGTCGCCGACGAGCATTTCGGGGATAAGATTTAGAGGGTGTTCAATTTCGGTGATCGCAAAGTCTATCAAGTATTCTATCGTGTGTACGAAAACTTCGTCGGGAGTGTTGACCACCAGTCTGATTATTTTTTTTCTTCGAGGAAGTATCGGGGCTAAGGGCAATGCACCAATTTATCGAGTGTAGGCTCTTGTAGGTCTTCTAAATGGATTTAATTCCTCGTGAGGAAAAACGTAAGGTATTTTGGGAAATAATTGTTCTTCCTCGGGTTGGGGTGAGTTATCTGTTTCGGGAATACTCAATGTGTGTGGTCTATCTTGTGAAGGAATAACAATGCATGTGAGCTGTTACGAATCTGTAGGCTGTTTGAAATGATAGATAAAATATATATTCAACTATTCATTCTTAGACCCTCCTTCTAGCACCAATTCTATTGATGGGTCTTAAATCCCTTGAATGAAAAGTAGGAACCAAACTTTCCATCGAGGCCCAATTAGAATCTACAACGTTTAAAAATGGAATGGTTCTCTAGATCTTGCGATCTGACCAATTTATCAATGGGCTTTGTGTTTTCTTGTGAAGGTTCTTCCTTTAGTTAGGACTGTTCTCTTCTATATTTTCTCTTGGGTGGGGCTGATATGAGAGATGAAAGGCAGTATAAATCAACTTGAAAAACAACATGATTAAGTTTTAACTATTGGGGAAGAGGCTAAGCTTTGGATAACCTGCTGCTCAACATGCAGAAAATTACTCTATACCACAGGCCTAGTACTAATACATTAACCATGTGAGCATCCAATTACTGTATGAGAAACTATATATCATAAAGAAAGCACATATGTAATAAGATTACGGCCAACAAAATAATTCATCTACCACAACCATTCATCACATAATAACACATCGATTTATCTTCATCATTAAAGCAAAGAACATCAAAACATTGCACCAGATAACTTGACAACAAAATTAATTGCTCTTACTCATTATTGCATCATTCATGAAACAGGATAGGAAGTAGTTCTTGTCCAAGTCCAATCACATGCATCTGATGAAAATATCTTGTCTTTGGTCTAGAAGGAAAAAATAATTCTTAACAACAACAAAAAAAGAGTTCTTACAACAACCATCGACCTCTAACTAATTAGTCGATGTCCTTATTTATAATATAAATTTCAACTGAAGTTAACGGCTAAGTGCAGTTTAAACAAAACAAAAATCGCCACCATGTGGTGTTATCTTCTAACAATTTCTTTAACAGTCGACTCGAGATCTTTCTTGGAAAGGGTGACTTCTCTCGTATTCAGACCAACTGATAAACATTTCTTCACAAGTTTGGGCTCATTGAAATTTGTGTTGTTCCATCGGAGCTGCATATATTCCCTTGATGTCCACTGCATGTGCTCGGTATTTTTCTAAACTGGAGTTCAACTGTTGTAGCATGGTTCGGGCTCTTATCGGGTGTTTTGCGAATTGTTGCACTTGACCTGGCCTCGGATCAGTTATCTTTGCCAACTCTTCATTCCATAGCGAGTCTTGTTCGGCATGCAACTTGACTGCATCGCT
The DNA here is from genome assembly GCA_010110895.2 of Picea sitchensis. NCBI lineage: Eukaryota > Viridiplantae > Streptophyta > Pinopsida > Pinales > Pinaceae > Picea > Picea sitchensis. The sequence continues at coordinate 22,567 of SNQJ01S0151525.1, forward strand.
CAGGTCGATAAATTTATTGGGGGTGCTGAACTCGAGGAGACCAATATCCTTCATCACTATTTTGACCCTGCTTCGGTGTTTCTTTCGAGTTCCTCGGCGAGATCATGAAGAAATCTTTGTTTGGTAATCAAGAATCTTTCTTGCAATTGGGATTGAGATAGTTTAGTGATCAAGTAATATAATATAAGTTACAAAAAAACATAATATACTGATGTGTACCTGTGGAGCTCGTTAGTCCCGATCGTTTAACCTTTTGAATGACCTGCGATGTCTTTGTCCACGTTGCCGCTCCTCTTTGGCTTAAATGAGTTACGTCAGCGTGCCATAGTGTGGCAAATCAAGTACGACGGATATGAGCGTCAGAACCGTCATAGATGTTGATACTGAGAGGGGGGTGAATCAGTATCAAGTACAATTTAAAAACCTTTTTCAACTTATACTTAAACCATTCAATTATATCCAATGAGCAATGAACAATAGTATAAGAGTTACACCAA
>SNQJ01S0151526.1:0-16386 GCA_010110895.2 Picea sitchensis
CGAACCCTGATTTAGAATCTGATTATGAAAATACCGGTAAAGGATATATCATTGACACAGACCCCACTGCTATTGTCGCAACCACAACAATTCAACCAGAAGAAACAAGAGATCCTGAAGAGGGGGAGCGACTTTTTCATTCATAGATGTGGGTGGAGGGGACCCCGCTGCATTTTATTGTTGATAAGGGAAGCCAAAGGAACCTCATCTCAGCAGAGGTGGTCAAATAGTTGGGATTGTCGACAACACCACACCCGCAACCATACAACATATGGTGGCTTCGCCAAGGACAAGATCTTTGTGTCAACCAGCAATGTCGATTTTCATATGGCATCCAACCCTTCAAGGATGAGGTATTATGTGATGTTACCCCACTAGATGTATGTGATGCTCTCTTGGGACAACCATATATGTGGAAGCACCACGCTGTTTATGAGTCTCGACCCCGCAGTTTCATTGTTTCTCTAGGGGGTCATCTCTACAGAATACCAGAGGTAGTTCCGACTACTGTTGCACCTAAAAAGTTCCGCAAGGTAGTATCACATACTGCAAAATTCATCTTCTTCACAATCTGTTCAAAATGGGAACAGAAGGACACTGCAATCACTACAATTTTGCCCCAAGCACCTTCTATCCAACAGAAGCAGGTCGACAAGGTTGTATCAAAGCGAAAATATTCCTTCTGCACACCATCCTCTCATGTAGCCCAACTTGTTGAATAGCCTCAGCCTCAATAGGTTCGTGGTAGACTTCCACAAATTGAGCAATGCGATGTCTCCAGAAATGCAAGCAACTTACCAAGATGTAGATTCAACAAACGCTTTTTCCTAACGAGGGAGGATTGATACAGGTGGATATCAGTGGCCACCCACCTTTTCCGATTGGCTCAAAACAGTTTTCTGGCAAATTTGGCAATTTACTATTTTTAGTAGTTTTTAACTTCCAGGGCCATTTTGAGGGCCCAAATGAAGTTTTTTCGATATCGAGGTTATCAATGATAGTAAAAAAACATGATTGAGCCCCCAAAATTAATCTCCTAGATGATACCTTTCCAACGAGTTATCATATGCCTAAAACGGATATCGTATGCAAAAGTTACGACCTTGGGAAGTTGATGTACTAACTTACCCAAATGGGGCCCACATGATTTTTGGCACTTCATCTCCTAGGGTTACGTTTTTAGATGCTTAGGAATTTTGGCATTCCTGTTTATTGTAAAAAGGCCTTTAGAGCCTCATTGCAATCATCTTCTTGGGAATGCGAGTAGTCGTCACATCTCTTCTCAGAAATAAGCTGCCACCATTCTATTGAGTCTTTCACTCTGTATTTTACAGTATTTGTACATTTATTTCATTAATAGAAATCGTGTATTACTATATATCCGTGTTTATGGTTGCATATCTGATATATTTCTATTATATTGTTGAATATCTACGATATCTCTATGCATTTCTTTATTCTATCTCTGATCTCATTTCGTGCCGAAAATAATCTGGATCAATGGTATCAAAGCAGGTTGTTCTTAGTTATTTTTTTCAATGCATGTCCCCAACGAGGTCCGAGTATAGCAAGTTGGGTCTAAAACTTGTCTCTCGTGAGGACAATCTCTCTCGCACACCCAAGAAACCCTCAATGGCGGAAGAAAATAAAAACGACGGAGCAGACGATCCTATCAGTCTGTTGCTTGAGCAAGCTCTCACACAACAGAGGGACGAAATGATGGAGAATTTTTCCCACATCCTTCAATGACTTTCGATAGAAACATGAGCATCTTCATCAAGCGACCACTTTGGAGGCACCTCACCTTTCAAGGTACAAGTTATTTTTTATATTCCTGTATTTGAAGGACAAATAGATGCAGAAGCCCTAGACAAATGGTTAAATCTGCTAGAAGGTTATTTCTCTGTTCACAAATTTTTCAACAAAGAAAAGATCACCTTCACACTCCTTAAAGCTCTCTCCCATGTCAAACATTGGTGGGAAACTTATTGGGAGAAGAGTTCCACAGAGGAGTCTGAAATATATGGGGTCGATCCCACTTGGGATTTTTTTGTGGATGCGGTAAATGAACAATATTACTAGTACATGAGATGGACCACATTGCGGCAAGAGAGGGGCCAATAAGTTTCAGAGTTCACCAATACTTTCCATACCTTGCACACCAAGCTGGGTATCAAAGACTCTGAGCAACATTTGGTTCTGAAATACCGTGGGGCTCTACACAGATACATCCAAACTGAAATGGATTTTCTGGACGTCTCATCACTCGATGCTTCTTATCAATATGTTGTTAAAATCAAGCATAAATTTAAGCACCAAAACAAATGGGAGTTCAGGTCTGCAAATCCGCAACAATTGAAGTATGACAAAGATGACGCTAACAAACAGTCTCCCGAAAACCAGTCCAAGACACAGGAAAAGAAGGGTCACGGGAAGACAAAGAAGGACACCGAAAAATGGTGCGAGTTCCACAAAATCCCCTGGAACAACACCGATGAATGTCTCTCAAAACAATCATTGGCGGTCGAGATTAAAGACAAGGAGCTGAACCCTTATTTAGAATCTGATTCTGAAAATACTGGTAAAGGACAGATCATTGACGCAGACCCCACTGTTATTGTTGCGACCACAACAATTCAACCAGAAGAACCAATAGATCCTGAAGAGGGGGAGCGCCTTTTTCATTCACAGATGTGGGTGAAGGGGACCCCGCTGCATTTTATTGTTGATAGCGGAAGCCAAAAGAACCTCATCTCAGCAGAGGTCATCAAACAATTGGGATTGTTGATAACACCACACCCACAACCATACAACATCAGGTGGCTTCGCCAAGGACAAGATCTTCGTGTCAACCAACAATGTCGATTGTCATATGGCATCCAACCCTTCAAGGATGAGGTATTATGTGATGTTGCCACAATAGATGTATGCGATGTTCTCTTGGGCCAACCATATATGTGGAAGCACCACGTTGTTTATGAGTCTCGACCCCGTAGTGTCATTGTTTCTCTAGGGGGTCATCTCTACAAAATACCAGAGGTAGTTCTGACTACTGTTCCACCTAAAAAGTTCCGCAAGGTAGTATCTCATACTGCAAACTTCAGCTTCTTCACAATCTGTTCAAAATGGGAATAGAAGGAAATTGTAACCACTACAGCTTCGCACCAAGCACCTTCTATCCAACAAAAGCAGGTCGACAAGGTTGCAACAAAGTGAAAAGATTCATTCTGCACACCATCCTCTCATGTAGCCTGACTTGTTGAACATCCTCAGCCTCAACAGGTTCGTGACAGACTTCCACAAACTGAGCAACGCGATGTCTCCAGAAAGGCAAGCATCTCACCAAGATGTAGATTCAGCAAACGCTTTTTCCTAAGGAGGGAGGATTGATCTAGGTGGATATCGGTGGCCACCCACCTTTTCTAACTGGCTCAAAACAATTTTTTGGCAAATTTGGCAATTTACTATTTTTAGCAGTTTTTAAATTTCGGGGCCATTTTGAGGGCCCAAATGAAGGTTTTTGGAGATTGATATTCTCAATGATATTTGAAGGAATGATTGATCCCCCACAATTAATCTCCTCGGCGATACCTTTCCAACGAGCTATCATACGCCTAAAACGAAGATCGTATGCAAAAGTTATGACCTCGGGAAGTTGATGTACTAACTTACCCAAACGGGGCCCACATGACTTTTGACGCTTCATCTCCTAGAGTTAGATTTTTGGATGTCTAGGACTTTTGGCATTCCTATTTATTGTAAAAATGCCTTCAAAGCCTCATTGTAATCGTCTTCTTGCGAATGCGAGTAGCCGTCACATCTCTTCTCAGAGATAAGCTGCCACCATTCTATCGAGTCTTTCACTCTGTATTTTATAGTCTCTGTACATTTATTTCATTAATAGAAATCGTGTATTACTGTATATTTGTGTTTATGGTTGCATCTCTGATATATTTTTGTTATATTATTGAATATCTACGATATCTCTGTGCATTTCTTTATTATATCTCCGATCTCATTTCGTGCCAAAAATAATCTGGATCATGTAAAGGGAAGATTAGATCTTGGCCTTTAGATTTAGGGATTGGGAAGGTGAAAAGACATTTGGAAGGTGAAAGGTCATTTTCGAATTATAAGAGAACGCATTGGGTAGTGTGCAAGATAGAACAATGAGAAGAGGAGATTGAGAGATTTCCGAGAGAACTTTGATGAGGAGAGAAATGGGCAGCAAGTTGGGTGCATTTCCCAAGAGAGCTTGGGAACATTTCCCAAGGAAATATTCTGTATAGAAATGGTTGATATTTATTGTTGAGAGGAGGTCGTATTGTATGGATCTGTATAGTACGTACAACAAGGAAGAAGGCATAGATTTCGAGGAAGATTGTGGACACAAATTTTGAGGTTGTTTGGAGTGTTTCTTGTTGCAGAAGGGATCGTACAGTTATGTTTGTACAACTGTTGTTTGGCACATTTTTCAAGGTGTTTTCCAGCAAAGGAGGGTCATACAACAATATGGTTTTGGCACATATTTCTAGGCAGAAAGGAGTGGGATTGTTGGGTGTTGTAAGTCGATTTCTCTTGTTGGAAAATGTAATCTTGCTACTGATATATCTTTCTTGAAGCTAATAAAATCTCTCTCTTTGGGTTCCTGCACATTGGAGTTTTCCTTGGTTGGTTGCCTAGATTTCAGAGTATTACATGGAGGTTTGATTGTTGTTCATTGTGTTTATTCTGATGCAAAAGTTTTTCGCAATGTGTATTTTTGCTTGTAATAATTTATGAATGTGGGTTTATACATTTCAGAGTTCATAGATGATAGTTATCTCTAGAGTTTTAAGTGTATGACAAAATATAGTGCATGCTAATTTTTCCATTAAATTTCTACACATTGGAGATAGAGCAAGAAGGTTGGGTGAACTTTGGAGCATGCTAGAGTGTATTGGAGTGCTTGGAGCTGAAGATTGAAGAGAAATGTTGTTAGGCCTGAAGAGTGAACTCTTGTGTGAGTTGCACTATAACAACAAGTGTTTGTTGTTGTTGTTGGTAGTTCTCCTGGCAGTGAGTTCCATTGAGTTCCCAGTGGAGAGTTTCCTAGTTACCTTTTCCAGAGAGACCTTGATAAAAAAATGGGGCACCCGATGAACTGAGAGAAGTGAAGGGGTACATTATGTGGGTTGGGCAGGTCAAGAGGAAGAGATATGGAGGAAATTTACGGTAGGTATAAGAGTATACCAGTGGGTTGTGGGATATTAAGCTGGAAGTGGACTGTGAGAGACACAATTTTCTTATGGGTTCCTAGCCCCAACTTGGGGGTTACTTGCTATTGAGATTTGGAACAACAAGTCTATGGTTGGGTGGAACGTCCTTCTTAAGTAGTTGGTTTCCCAACTATTTAAAAAAAAGCGTTTATCTGTTTTCCCATGTTAATTTATGAGTCTAATAGTTATTCATTTTACTCTATTCATGAGAATGAATTATATGTTATTGTGGTGAAATTGTTAGTTGCATTTACGTTTTTAACTAGTATGGAAAATTGTATGAGCTTGATGGTCATATTGTTCATAAGTCAATGTTTAAATGTATCTATTAATCAATTTTAGTGGTAACGATAACATGATTCTGGCATGGTGCTCGAATCATCGCGCACGCTGGGAATAGTTGTTGCACGCAATACAAAGGTTGTTGTGTGCACTGTGAATATTTGTTGCACGCAGTATGAAGGCTCTTATGTGCATGGTTTGTCTCAGTGAGAAGGAAACATTCATGTTAGCTAGCATGATGTAGCTGCATTTAAATAATTGGTATTTCCAATGGTTAAATCTATGTATAATCTATAGTTGGTAAGCTAAAGGAATTTAGTTAGCATAGTTTTTTGAAATTATGTGTATTTTCTACAAGCAATGTTCATGCCCATCAAGTTTGACAGTATTATGGTTGAGAAAGTGCACTCATCATCGCTATGATGATGATGATGATGAAGAAACACCTTGTTTCATTAAATAAGAAAACACTTATGTTTTGACTCTTTATAAAGTGAACACTATGAACTATAGACAATATTTAAGTCTTGTACTTGAATTATTATTATATATATATATATAAGAGTATGATGAATAAATGTAGATCCCTATTTTGAGAAAGTAGATGTTAGGTTAGATGTTATGATTGTATTTTGAACTTTGGTGTATCAATATCCTTAAACACACGAGAAATGTAATTTTTATTCTACTTATTAAAAAAATTATCATTTTTCATTAGACAAAAAAAAATCACTATAACTAACTTAGTTATTATATTTTATAGCCACCAAATTGCATTACCTTTATAAATCTTACTAAAAATCCTAACTTAAATAAACCTCTTCCAAGTAAACTTTATCTATATAATACATACACATAAAACTTACCTACGTTGACTAAAACTTTATCTATGAGTGACATATCTCCAATATACATCCTATACAAATATTCTACCAACAATATACACTAAACAACACTCCATTGCATCGAATAGGATACATCCTCACACACAACTTGGTCCATATTGTTGTACCTAAAAGATAATCATTCGTGATATCCCATGTCGTTTTTTTAATGCTAAGTCAACATAGCTTTTACATGTTGCGAGGACAACCTTTGGGTTATGATTCTACATCGGATGAGGAGTAGGAGGATCCTAATACTGCGATGGGCCCAAGGATTCAGTCTTGCATTCCGAGATAAGAGAGGGAGTCTCTTTTGAGAACTGGCAGGAGGCTCAGCTGGTGTGATCAAACCGATGCTTAGGGTGGAGTGGATTATCCTATGAGCTCAGGGTTTAGGGTAGCTATCAGGAGAAGATATTATAGTTTGAGTTTTGTGCAGGTGTTGGGGTTGGCTCTAGGTTCATAGTGAGCTCCTACTGTGAACAGTGTGATGGGATCGGATGTTGGTGATGGAAGTGAGTACATCCCTCGCTAAGAGGGAGTGTTAGCTTTTATAGCTCGAGAGGTACTATGCATGTGTGTCTTGTATGCAGAAGTAGCATTATATTTGTACTATTAGACACTTGACTTTGTGGTGGGTTTTTATAAAGTTGTAATAAAGTGGTTCTTTTATGTAATTGAATTTTTAATAAAGTGTACCTTCTAATATTAAAGTGACTTTATTTCATAAAGTGCACTTATGTTATAAAGTGAAATTGTACTTTAATATTTAAGTGATTTATTTTGGAGGGAATGAATCATGTCCCTTGATCATGTAAAGGCAAGATTAGATCTTGGCCTTTAGATTTAGGGATTGGGAAGGTGAAAAGACACATGGAAGGTGAAAGGTCATTTTCGAATTATAAGAGGATGCATTGGGTAGTGTGCAAGACAAAACAATGATAAGAGGAGATTGAGAAATTTCCGAGAGAGCTTTTATGAGTACAGAAATGGGCAGCAAGTTGGGTGCATTTCCCAAGAGAGCTTGGGAACATTTCCCAAGGAAATTTTCTATATAGAAATGGATGATATTTATTACTGAGAGGAGGTCGTATTGTATGGATCTATATAGTACGTATAACAAGAAAGAAGGCATAGATTTCGATGAAGATTGTGGCACAAATTTCGAGGTTGTTTGGAGTGTTTCTTGTTGTAGAAGGGATCGTACAGTTATGTCTATACAACTGTTGTTTGGCACATTTTTCAAGGTGTTTTCCAGCAAAGGAGGGTCATACAAAAATATGGTTTTGGCACATATTTCTAGGCAGAAAGGAGTGGGACTGTTGGGTGTTGTAAGTGGATTTGTCTTGCTGGAAAATGTAATCTTGCTACTGATATATCTTTCCTGAAGCTAATAAAATATCTCTCTTTGGGTTTTTGCACATTGGAGTTTTCCTTGGCTGGTTGCCTAGATTTCAGAGTATTACATGGAGGTGTGATTGTTGTTCATTGCGTTTATTCTGATGCAAAAGTTCTTCGCAATGTGTATTTTTGCTCGTAATAATTTATGAATGTGGGTTTATACATTTCAGAGCTCATAGATGATAGTTATCTCTAGATTGCTAAGTGTATGACAAAATATAGTGCATGCTAATTTTTCCATTAAATTTCTACATATTGGAGATAGAGCAAGAAGGTTGGGTGAACTTTGGAGCATGCTAGAGTGTATTGGAGTGCTTGGAGCTGAAGATTGAAGAGAAAGGTTGTTAGGCTTGAAGAGTGAAATCTTGTGTGAGTTGCACTATAACAATAAGTGTTTTTTGTTGTTGTCGGTAGTTCTCCTGGCAGTGAGTTCCATTGAGTTCCCAGTAGAGAGTTTCCTAGTTACCTTTTCCAGAGAGACCTTGATAAAAAAATGGGGCACCCGATGAACTGAGAGAAGTGAAGGGGTACATTCTGTGGGTTGGGCAGGTCAAAAGGAAGAGATATGGAGGAAATTCACGGTAGCTATAAGAGTATACCAGTGGGTTGTGGGATATTAAGCTGGAAGTGGACTGTGAGAGACACAATTTTCTTGTGGGTTCCTAGCCCCAACTTGGGGGTTACTAGTTGTTGAGATTTGGAACAACAAGTCTATGGTTGGGTGGAACGTCCTTCTTAAGTAGTTGGTTTCCCAACTATTTAAAAAAAAAGTGTTTATCTGTTTTCCCATGTTAATTTCTGAGTCTAATAGTTATTCATTTTACTCTATTCATGAGAATGAATTATATGTTATTGTGGTGAAATTGTTAGTTGCATTTACGTTTTTAACTAGTATGGAAAATTGTATGAGCTTGATGGTCATATTGTTCATAGTTCAATGTTTAAATGTATCTATTAATCAATTTTAGTGGTAACGATAACATGATTCTGGYATGGTGCTTGAATCGTCGAGCACGTTGGGAATAGTTGTTGCAYGCAATACAAAGGTTGTTGTGTGCACTGTGAATAGTTGTTGCACGCAGTACGAAGGCTCTTGCGTGCATGGTTTGTCTCAGTGAGAAGGAAACATTCATGTTAGCTAGCATGATGTAGCTGCATTTAAATAATCGGTATTTCCAATGGTTAAATCTGTGTATAATCTATAGCTGGTAAGCTAAAGGAATTTAGTTGGCATAGTTTTTTTGAAATTATGTGTATTTTCCGCAAGTAATGTTCCTTAGTTAAGCCAATTGAGCATGTTAATATATATTGACATCAACATTATCATAATCATGGCGATCATTGCACAACTTTGATGATGACGACAATGATGGTGATGATAATGATGATGACCACCCTCTACTCTATGGATTATTTGGTTGGATCCCTTCATGCCCATCAAGTTTGACAGTRTTATGGTTGAGCAAGTGCAGTCATCATCACTATGATGATGATGATGATAATATAACATCTTGTTTTATTAAATAAGAAAACACTTATGTTTTGACTCTTTATAAAGTGAACACTATGAACTATAGACAATATTTAAGTCTTGTACTTGAATTATTATATATATTAATAAGAGAGTATGATGAATAGATGTAGATCCCTATTTTAAGAAGATAGATGTTTTGGTTGTATTTTGGATTTTGGTGTATCAATATCCTTAAACACAAGAGAAATGTAATTTTTATTCTACTTGATTAAAAAAATTATCATTTTTCATTAGACAAAAAAAAAAATCACTATGGCTAACTTAGTTATTGTGTTTTATAGCGACCAAATTACATTACCTTTCAAAATCTTACTAAAAATCCTAACTTACATAAACCTCTTCCAAGTAAACTTTCTCTATATAATACATACACATACCTACCTTGACTAAAACTTTATCTATGAGTGACATATCTCCAATATACATCCTATATAAATATTATACCAACAATATACACTAAACAACACTCCGTTGCATCGAATAGGATACATCCTCACACACAACTTGGTCCATATTGCTGTACCTAAAAGATAATCACTCGTGATATCCCATGTCGTTTTTTTAATGCTAAGTCAACATAGCTTTTATGAAAATATGAGGCTTTTTTCTCCTTTTTCTACCAAAGCCTCGTGTCTTCCGCTATACTCTGCATTTTTTTTTTGTTATTTGGTCTTTTGTTTATTTATTTTGCTTTTCAGCGAAGTAGTTGTGGACCTAGAAAATTCAAATAGCAGCTACTTTTCTAGCTTCTGTTATTGACTCGAGGAAACGTGCTTGTTACGTTGTGGACTTTGCATATTCTTCTGCTTATTTCTACACTCCAAATAGTGATATAGCGAGCTTTTTACGTACTTTGAAGTGTTCTCAAGATTTGGGTGGACGAACTGATCGCACGAAAATACATTTCTCCCGCATTAATTGCAGTGTATTTCGGTTAAGAGATTGGCTCCAGCCTCCACGGTCACAAAGCTCTCCATTTTATGAAAATGGCCGTTGTTGTCTTCAAAGACTTTGCCATTATTTTACTTTTTCCAAAAGAATTATCAATAACCATCAGCTTCGTGGAAAAAAACTGCTCACATGTACCGTCTCGTGGATATCTCAGAATATCTTATAATAGAAAATCCCAATACTGTTTTTCACGGCATTTCTGTGGATTTTTTTTTTCAAACTTATCAGTTGAAATGATTCATTTATGAAATACTGACAAGCCCAGGAAATTCATTTATTTGGGAAGGAGAAGCGATGAAATTATTTGACGTTATGTTAAAAATCCAATTTAAAGGATTAAGTCGATTTCGTTCAATTTAATAGACTTTCTTGAGTTATTTAACACTACCTACGTTTCATTGTCTTTCACTTTGCTGTTTGGGGATCATTTTTTATTTCCCGACGCTGATTCAATGCCTATCATCTCATCTTCTCCCGATGGAATTGTATCTTCATCGCCTTCTTCCTTCCCTGCCTCCATACCTATTCTTCCTTCTCCTGACTGCCTCTCTATTCCCTCGCTCCTTTTGCTGGGACGTGCAGTACCAATATTGCCAAAATACTAATAAATGTGGGACTATGATTATATCCTATCCTTTTGGTGTAGGAAAGCGTGGATGCGGTCACCCTAACTTTCAGATCGACTGTGTGCAGAAATTAACTCTAGTAATCGCAATTGAGGGCCAGAATTACACACTACTAGCGTTTCACGCCCACAGTAAGATCTTCGTTATTGTGAGGGGCAAGAAGTGCAATTTCTTAGATGATCCCATTGAGAAGCAAATACCGCATCCAGAACGTACAGACGTCGCTTTCAGAATTGCTGAAGAGAACAGGACCCTGAACGTGTACAAGTGTAATAAACAGGGTCAATTGAACTACTCAGGAATGCTTGACGGGATTCAATGTAATGATAGTGTCTATTACAGTTTGTACGAAAATAGGACTTTCATTCCGGGATGTTCTAAGGCACAAGTAGTAACAGTTCATGTGGGAGTAATGCAACTTGATTACAATGATACAAAGAGAGACGAAAGCTGTAGATCTTGTGAAGCAAGTTATGGGATATGTGGTTACCGTTACAACACTTTCGATTCAACTCCGCCTTTCGTGTGTTATTGCAGGGATGGACCCCGTACGGACAAATGCCCCACCCACGGTATGCTCTATCTTATATTTTCGCAAAAATACTTGGAACTGCTAGTTCAGTTAAGATGTTATGAATTTATTCACGATAAATTGAAATGGGGTTGTTATAGTTACAACTATATTGCTCATCTTTAATTTAGAAATTGGGAGGTCATATACTTATACATTAGTTCACAGAATATCTTAACAAACAACAACCCAAATCTACTAAAGTAGGCATTAACTCCAACACTTCATCCCTTTCTGGACTGAACTTAAAACATCTAAAACAAGAAGATATTATGAATCCTTGCCGTTACTAACGATAGTTGTATTATGGCCGCGTTACAGGTGGCCGAACAGCCATTATAATAGGTAAATTTATGATTTCTTCCTATTCTGTTTCTCCGCTTTAACCCTACGGTGAACCGGTTTCCATTATTCTCTTCGGGGTTGGACAAAGATCACATTGATATCAATCTCTTCATTCCACTGCAGGTTGCTCTGTTGGAGGAGCTATGCTGCTAGCGGTACTATCCTTCGCTTATCAGCTGAACAGAGAACCTCCTCCTAGCAGGGGTCTTCCTAGACATTTGCCTGGGCGCGAGATGGACAATTTGCCAATATTCTCTTACAAAGCACTTTGTCAGTCTACAAATTGCTTCCACGAGGAGAACCAAGTTGGGGTTGGAGGGTTCGGGTCGGTCTATCTGGGTAAACTTTTGGACGGACGAATTGTGGCCGTAAAGAGACTTTATCAGGATAACTCTAAGAGACTCGAGCAGTTCATCAACGAGGTGAAGATATTTTCGACCTTGAATCATCCACACGTCGTTCGTCTTTATGGCTGCACCCCTGCCGACAGTCCAGAGCTGCTGCTAGTATACGAATTTGTTCCAAATGGGACCCTGGCCGATCATCTTCATGGCGATCGCAAAAGCCCCAAGGGATTACCATGGAATACACGCTTGAACATTGCTATTCAAACTGCCCAGGCCTTGGCTTTCCTTCACGCCCTTGATCCGCCTATATTCCACAGAGATGTGAAATCCTCTAATATTCTCTTGGACGAGAATTTGGATGTCAAATTGGCTGATTTTGGGCTTTCCAGGCTTGTGCCTGTGGATGCCTCACATGTCACTACTATTCCACAAGGCACACCAGGGTATGTTGACCCGGAGTACTATCAGTGCTATCAGCTGACAGAGAAATCCGATGTCTACAGCTTCGGTGTCGTTTTGGTGGAGATCGTCTCTGCCAAAATAGCGATGGACATAAATCGGAACAGAAGGGAAATCAACCTTGCTAACTTGGCGATAACGAAGATTCAGGAAGGGGCTTTGCATGAACTAGTGGATCCGCAGCTACAGATTGAAGTGAATCATGAGGTGAAGGTAATGGTAAGTGCAGTTGCAGAATTGGTGTTCAGATGCCTGGCGTCAGAGAGGGATGACAGACCGGATATGGAGGAAGTTGTTGGTGAGCTTCAGAAAATCAGACATTCCAGTGGAAAACAGTTGAGATCGTTTTCCAACATCAAAGAGCCAAACACACCGCCGTTATCTCCCTTGTCTGTGCAGGACAAGTGGCCCAGTATAAGCTCCACTCCAAACATCAGTGCATAAACTTTTCCCTCTAGTTTAATCTGAATAATAATATGCAGCTTTCTGCTTACGGATACACTCCCATTGATACTCACATCTCATTATTGTTTTTGTATTTTAAAATATTATAATATAGATAAATGAAGGTTTAATAAATTTTTCAAAAAAATCATCTAATTATAATTTATATGAAAATACAATAAAATGGAATAAATCATGTTATTAATGTAACTTAAAATTGATTTTAAGTTAAATATTTGTAAGATAAATTATATATATATGAGAATATTTACACGAAACCATTTAGTAAAATAATTAGACAATGCTTTTAAATTCTCACATTAATTATAGTATTGTTAGATGTAGAGAAAAATGATATTTTTTTAGGAAGAAAACTAAGGTTTTGAATCTTATTACAAAACTTGGTCAAGTTATAAAGTACTTTCAAGTTAAAAGTTAAACTTTGTTTTTCGTAAAAACTAGGTAAATCTATTTGCTAACAATTCAAACTTGCTACACACAACTTCCACTTGGCAAGAACAAGTTTGATGCCCAAGTAATTGAGGGTCTCAAAATCTGGCTGTTGAGTTGGGCCAAAGTTTTTTAGGGTTTACAATGTTGACTTATGAACCCAATAAGGAAATCAACTAGTATCTTTATAAGTTTTTATATCCATACAAGAAAACAAATATTATTTTATTTAGTGTTTTTTTTGTGGATTGTGAGTCAAACTCTTACTCTAAAGTTTTTATATCCATATATGAAAAAAATTGTATAAGTGACCAGGGATAAAAATGTTTAATATATTTAATAAAATCGTTAAAACAGTTTGATTGGATTTTTAATTTTTATAATTTTTTTCATAAATATCAATCATGAAAATTATCATTAAATGAAATTGTTTGGTTGAAATTTAAAAGTTGAGTTATAGCTGGATAGAAATGAGACTTGGAAATAATGGAGTAAGCACCAATTATAAGCTTCAGTTGTGAGAGTTGGTTCAGTTATAAGCATTTTAAAAGTCAGTTCTTATATTTTATCTTAGACTAGAAAAAATACGAAAATTTATAGAAGTCGGCAAGTCCTTCATTTCTAGTGCAGCCGCACACTACTCGGCCTTTAGATAGAAAACGGAAAAATTTCCGCACTCGAAATTAACTTACAATGCGGAATACAATGCAGAAAGTGTTGGAGATTTCCGAAGTCTATTAAAGCAGGAGGTGCGGACTCCCCGCAGTCTATTAACCTTAATGTTTACGCATGCCTAAGGTTTCAAGAAAAAAAAGAAAAACTTGAAAGTTAGAGTTTGAATGCATCCGTGTAGCGTGAGGTTGCTGGAACGTGAGGTTGGAGCAAATGTGTTAATTCGTGCGTGAGCAAAGTTTCCGTGCAGGAGTGAGCTCGTGGAGGTACTTTGCATGCATGGAGTTTGAAACTCACTATTTTTTTATTTATTAAAGTGGATATTTTTTTTTTATTAAATGGATATTTCTTATTAAGTGAAGCGTGGAGGTGAATGGAGCGTGAAGAGTTATAAAGGATATATTTTTTTAATTAAAAGTGGATAAAGTGATTTAAGAAATTGGAGTTTAAATTTTATATGCATTATAAAATTTATTTATTATTTTGAGGTGAATTTTTTGAATTTATATTTAAAGTGGATATATTTAAAGTATAAACTTTAGATATTAAAGTTTATTTAAGAGAATATTATTTGTGAGATTTTGTGTGTGAAAGTTGAGAACAGAGGTAGAGTTGGATCAGTAGATCCGAAGGCACAGCAACGGATTGCTCAGTACAGGAGAAAACTCGACAGAAAGTTGCATATCTTTGGTGTTTCACTTGCAGAGAATATCTTGCAGCGATGACGAATCCGCTGGCAGAGACCTACCTCAACAAAGTCAACAAGTTAGATGGCTCGAATTTCATTAACTAGAAATTCAAGATGCAGACGCTCATGGAAGGCTATGGTGTCTGGAACATTGCGAAAGGAACTGAACTGAAACCTGATGCGGCTGCAGGTGCGACAGCAGCACAAATCCAAGATTGGGAGAAGCACGAAAACAAGGCAAAGGTATTGTTGCGCATGTCAGTTAAAGATAGCATAATTTCACATATTAGAGGCGCTACAACTTCTACTGCAACATGGACATCGCTTAAAGCATTGTATGAAACTAGCAACACAAATCGCATTTTATTTATGAAAACTAAATTGCGAGGCATTAAGATGGATAGAAATGACTCTGTTAGTTCATTTTTGGGTCATATTAAAGAGGTGAAAGACAAGCAAGTAAATATAGGGGAAACTGTTTCCAACACTGACCTGGTCACTATTACCTTAAATGGTATGCTAGAAGAACAGGTCTCACCGCAAGGGAGAAACCTCCCACGTTTGAAGAACCGACAGGTATTTTACTGCAAGAGGAAGAGAGGTGTGGGAATCTGAAGCCTCAGAATAAATATTTGGCACTGTGGTCAAATAAGAGATATGTGAGAGGGAGATCAGGAGAAAGAGGCGGAGGAGGCAGTTCATGGCAGAGAGACAGTTCATCGCAGAGAAGACAATCTCTAAATCAAGGTATGCAATCTGACAGGAGTGAATCAAAGAGTTGTTTTTATTGTGGTCGACCTAGACATATTGTTAAAGACTGTCATAAGAAGAAGAACAATGAGGCTAGGAATAAACCTAGAACACATTCATGTCATTATGCAGAAAAATATTCAAATCAATATCTCAGATTATTTATTGTTAGTAATGATATTGTTGAACCCCCAAATTTTGAATCATGGGATCTTAGGCTGTTTTTGTCTAACGCTGCTTTATTTGCTGAAACAGATGATTCTGATGCCTGGTTTGTGGATTCTGAAGCATCAGTACATATGACTTATAATAAAAATTGGTATGCTAATTTTAAAGAAACACAGAATGGTGCCAGCATATATCGGTGATGACTGCGCTCATCAGATCAAGGGATATAGAGACATTCTCGTGACTTTGCCAAATGGTACAGTTCGTCACATTCACAATGTTGTTTATGTGCCAGGAATAAAGAAAAATTTGATCTCTATATCCACCATTACAAATCAGAACTTGAAGGTTGAATTCTTCAAGAATTATTGCATAGTGAAGGATCTGTTGGACCACTTCCAAACTGTTGCAATAGGAGTCAGAGAAGGAGGCCTATACAAACTTGATGTTACCAGCAAAGCACATCATGCACTGACTTCTGCAACTATGCCAACAGAGATTCTTTGGCATCAAAGGTATGGACACATCAATCATCCTGATTTATTGTTATTACAGA